>JAZAYU010000710.1:0-88282 GCA_038501625.1 Corbicula japonica | reverse complement strand
TTTTGCCGTTATTGAGATTTTTGATAATTTTCTTTTTATCAACGTACAAAGTTGGGAGGAGTGTGGCAATCCCTTAAGGTAAGACCTGTGTAATAGGCCACTATTAAGAATCCAACATCTGATTATATTTTTCATCAACTGCTTCATACCACTGACTTGTATGCAAAATTTTAATGATTTTTCACCGTGTAGTTTTTTGAGATTTTTTAGCTTTTTTTTATTTATAAAAAGTGAGAAAAAAACGTGAAAAGTATCCAATTTCTTTAATCGGTGACAAAATTTTTTGTTATTGATAAATTCAACCCTAATTTTTTTACAGTTTATCCAAAATATGTTATATTTTACTAAACCAATTTAAGATATAATATATAAATACAGGAATTTGTCTTAAAATGACATTTTTTTGACCAAATAAATTTAAAAAAATGCATTTTTTTATATTTCACGAGACTAAATTAATGAAAATTGTGCAAAATCCTGATTGGTGCAATATATCAAACTTTACCATTTTTAAACTATATACCTTAAACAACATTTAAACAAAATTTCAGAGAAGTTTACCGTCCAGTTTTAGAAATTTTTCAAAATTGATGACTTGAATAAACACTATTCTGATAGCGAAAACCCCTTTAATCTTGATTATTTTGCTTATTTTTAGTTTAAATCATGGACAATTTTTATATTCAATGAAGAAATTACACAGGAAAAAAAGAAATATGCCAATTATTTAAGCTCTAGGCTTACAAAAAAAATTAGCTTCCAGTGGGATTTGAACCCTGGTCCTCTTGCTTGATAGAAATCTATCCTAATTTGATTACTATAGTTACTGCCCTTGGATACTCTTCTGGATATAGGTATTCGTTTACACAGGTCTTACCTTAAATAAAAACACTCGAGAGGGTCATTAAAAAAGTCAAGTCCATTTGTGAAAATGCGGAGAAACAGGAAAGCATATACATGTAGTGATCTCTTATTTCGAGTCATTTAAAAACTGTAATATGGGACATATGAATTGATTTTTAGATATTGTTATTGATACGAAATTGTATGGTTTTTTATCTGTATACTCATTCAGTTTAATAAGTTTTTGAATGACTATTGCCTTATTGGACTTTTTTGGCAGAATATTTGTAGCTTTGCAAAACTTATCATGTTTTATTTAAATAATTTTATTTAATAGTTGTAAAACAATTTCTACACAAGGTATACAATTATAGGAAATGTGTTACGGATGTACTGATCAGAGGAAGTAATTGACTGTTTTCACTGCGCATGTCCCCTACTTCAGTAGACAAGCGACAATTAAGGGGCACAGGGGGACAGTTTCGGAGGCTTCCGCCAGAGTCCTGCGACCCCGTGCAAGCTTACATTGACCGAAAATAAAAACTTTGCACAGCTAAAATTGTCTTGTTGTACTTTCTGTGTTGCAGGGGTCTAGCTTTTTTACAAATCACAACCAACTGTTTCCACAGAACCAGTCATTTGATCTACACAGGCATTTAAAGTCACCCCAAGTCCTGATTTTCCGATGCAAACTTCGCCGAAATTCTACATATTTGAGAAACCTGCAATATATTTCCTGCAATGACTTTTCAAATAAAAACCACTTTCATGCTAATATTTTATGTGTCACTAATCTCCCAAGCAGCTGGAAAGTGTCTCCCACCCCGTCTCGATTTTTCAGCATTTGACATTGAAATACCTCACCCCCCAAATTATTCTCTAATTTAGCCCGGCCGAATGCGTTTTCATCCGGCAACTGTTTCAAACTCAGAATATACAAAGCTAGCATCAATGCATTTGAGCCACTGTGACCAGATTTCACATTTCATATACTATACAATATTATAAAAGAATATGCCATCTTTAATTCAAACAATGATTTTTATTGCATTTTATTCACGGCTACCCCAAAATACTTAGAAAATCGACCGGGACCAAAGTGCGAAACTATCCCCCTGTCCCCTGAAGTAAACCAATTTTAACCGACGGTTATAGCCGCAGAGAATCCTTAGTGGGCAGGGTACAGTTTCGCACTTTGGTCCCGGTCGATTTTTTAAATATTTGGGGTACCCTTGAAATAAATGCATTAAAATGATTGTTTAAATAAAAAATGTGAGATTCTTTTTAAATTATGTATAGTTTGTGCAATAAGAAATCTGATCATGGTGGCTAAAATGCATGGATGGTAGCTTTGTATGTTCTGAGTTGAATAGTAACCGGATGAAAACACAGTGTGCTCGGCTGAATCTGAGATTAATTTGACGGTGAGGTATTTCAATGACAAATGCTGAAAAATCAAGCTGGATGGGAGACACTTTCCATCTGCTTGGGGAATTGGGCATATATTAAATATTAACAGGAAAGGGGTTCTATTTCAAAAGTTCCTGCAGGAAATATTTTGCAGGCTTTCAGATATGTAGGATTTTAGCCAAATTTGCACTGGAAAAACAGGGGTAGGGGTGAGCTTATAGGTCTTATTAAATCCCGAAGGATAATTACTGTAGACCAGTTGCTTGTTGTTTACATGATACCACCCCCCTCCAACACAGAAAATACAACAACACAATTTTAGCAGTACAAATTTTGTATTTTCAGTAAACAAGAGTTCGCGCGCAGTCCCAGACTCCGAAAGCCGCATCGGAAACTGTACCCTGCGCCTTTAAGGTAAAAACCTGAATTTTTCGTATGCGAAAGTTGACTTTGATGAAATGCAAATGCAATATCTGAACATAGTTTGAGTTGAAAACAGTCATTTTTCTCAGTTTTGATGGGAGGTTTGGCATCTGTAACAGAAATACTATCACCCTGCCCTAGGGGGTGATATTCTGCTTATTTCCCTTTATAAGGGTGTAGGTGTCAGATTGGCTCTATTTACCTCATTTGGCTAATAAAACATGATTAAAGTGCTTTGTTGAACCCGAAAAGGATCAAACCTGAGATGAAAGGGGGATATATGAGACTTGAGAGGGAGACGCAAGTTCTTAAGTGGGCAGGGTACAGTTTCGCACTTTGGTCCCGGTCGATTTTTTAAATATTTGGGGTACCCTTGAAATAAATGCATTAAAATGATTGTTTAAATAAAAAATGTGAGATTCTTTTTAAATTATGTATAGTTTGTGCAATAAGAAATCTGATCATGGTGGCTAAAATGCATGGATGGTAGCTTTGTATGTTCTGAGTTGAATAGTAACCGGATGAAAACACAGTGTGCTCGGCTGAATCTGAGATTAATTTGACGGTGAGGTATTTCAATGACAAATGCTGAAAAATCAAGCTGGATGGGAGACACTTTCCATCTGCTTGGGGAATTGGGCATATATTAAATATTAACAGGAAAGGGGTTCTATTTCAAAAGTTCCTGCAGGAAATATTTTGCAGGCTTTCAGATATGTAGGATTTTAGCCAAATTTGCACTGGAAAAACAGGGGTAGGGGTGAGCTTATAGGTCTTATTAAATCCCGAAGGATAATTACTGTAGACCAGTTGCTTGTTGTTTACATGATACCACCCCCCTCCAACACAGAAAATACAACAACACAATTTTAGCAGTACAAATTTTGTATTTTCAGTAAACAAGAGTTCGCGCGCAGTCCCAGACTCCGAAAGCCGCATCGGAAACTGTACCCTGCGCCTTTAAGGTAAAAACCTGAATTTTTCGTATGCGAAAGTTGACTTTGATGAAATGCAAATGCAATATCTGAACATAGTTTGAGTTGAAAACAGTCATTTTTCTCAGTTTTGATGGGAGGTTTGGCATCTGTAACAGAAATACTATCACCCTGCCCTAGGGGGTGATATTCTGCTTATTTCCCTTTATAAGGGTGTAGGTGTCAGATTGGCTCTATTTACCTCATTTGGCTAATAAAACATGATTAAAGTGCTTTGTTGAACCCGAAAAGGATCAAACCTGAGATGAAAGGGGGATATATGAGACTTGAGAGGGAGACGCAAGTTCTTAAGTGGGCAGGGTACAGTTTCGCACTTTGGTCCCGGTCGATTTTTTAAATATTTGGGGTACCCTTGAAATAAATGCATTAAAATGATTGTTTAAATAAAAAATGTGAGATTCTTTTTAAATTATGTATAGTTTGTGCAATAAGAAATCTGATCATGGTGGCTAAAATGCATGGATGGTAGCTTTGTATGTTCTGAGTTGAATAGTAACCGGATGAAAACACAGTGTGCTCGGCTGAATCTGAGATTAATTTGACGGTGAGGTATTTCAATGACAAATGCTGAAAAATCAAGCTGGATGGGAGACACTTTCCATCTGCTTGGGGAATTGGGCATATATTAAATATTAACAGGAAAGGGGTTCTATTTCAAAAGTTCCTGCAGGAAATATTTTGCAGGCTTTCAGATATGTAGGATTTTAGCCAAATTTGCACTGGAAAAACAGGGGTAGGGGTGAGCTTATAGGTCTTATTAAATCCCGAAGGATAATTACTGTAGACCAGTTGCTTGTTGTTTACATGATACCACCCCCCTCCAACACAGAAAATACAACAACACAATTTTAGCAGTACAAATTTTGTATTTTCAGTAAACAAGAGTTCGCGCGCAGTCCCAGACTCCGAAAGCCGCATCGGAAACTGTACCCTGCGCCTTTAGCGAGCTTCAGCTTTCTTTTGTTAGGGTTTAAATATAAACTGTATTCCCCAGGTATTCAGGTAAAGTACATTATCCTGGAGATTAACAGTATAACAACAGTAAGGCAATAGAAAAAATATTTTAGATTCTCATCCCCGCCCGCCTCTGTCCAAAACCACCCGCCCACACAAAAAATATATTGGTAAAAAATCGGTACATATTCTGTTCCGGATAGAACGGGTTTTAGACCATCCCGGATAAGGTTAAAAACATGGCCTACAATAATGAAATAAAATTTTCATCATTTCAAAGCTTACCGAAGGTGAAAATGTCACTATTAGACTGGTTTGGCTTTTCAACAAAATAATAGACACCAACCTGCTACTTTTATTAGTTATTTTCATGATGTTTTGGTAGAAATTGAAAAGATGGACGAATATTCTACATCAAAGGTTCTGGTAACTATTAATGCCATTTTCTCAAAATTTTAAGTTAGTTTTTACTTCTATTCTTAGGTATTTCATTAATAAAAATTAAAAAGTGTCCACCCGCCTTTTTTCCCAAAATCCGGATGAGAATCTAATAATGTATTTTCTCTGGCCTTAGGTGCGGAAAACATACAAATTTACTGTAAATGCCATTATATTCCGGGACATAAAATTTCCTGATTTGTGTTTACTTCGCAATTATCTCAACAGGGTTGCTGATAGCAATTTGATACCACTAAATCTGGTCACTGATTTTATTGCCGTACAGCCTGTTAATAATCAGCTTATCTCCATCCTGTGCTCTGTTCACACATTCTAAACATTCTAGATGCTTTGGTTTAATAAAGTTATAAGCTGTATTTCTTCTTTTGTTTATCATAAAAAGTGCATATTTAATCTTTACTGAAAAGTCTTAATCCATGTCATGTTGATTAGTTTTTTGTCGGAATTTTTGTGATGAGTAATAGGCTTAGTTGAAAAGAAGCTGGAGAGGACTTCCAACCTTACTAACACTCATTACGTCCTCAAATGACCGAGCCTTTCTGCGCTTTCAGCGCTTTGATTATTAACTGCTTTTCTTAATGCCTAAAATTTGGTATCAAAATATAGATTAAATCATACAGAGTTTTACTACAAAATTTAAAAGATCAAAGTAGAGGTAAATGGATAGGGGAAAACCTCGGGGCAGAAGCCTCGGTGGTGGGCAAAACCCCGGTGGTGGGCAAAACCCCGCTGATGGGCAAAACCCCGCTGGTGGGCAAAACCCCGCTAGCGGGCAAAACCCCGGTGGTAGACGAAGCCCCGGTGGTGGGCAAAGCCCCGCCGGTGGGCAATACCCTGCTGGTGGGCAGAGCCCCGGTGCTGAGGGAATTTGAACCTCGGTCGGAGACAGTGATACGTATTCACGCATAATTTCCTTCTTGTTTGTAAAGTAAGTTTAATTTAAAATGAACGAATATTAAGCTGATATATTTGCTTAAACATTTCAGACATCAAATATGTACGTATAATGTTTATCGCCTGTCATAAAATGGATGTTTATATTTAGTGAGATACCTTTAACTCATTGTTGCGGAACATGTAAACATTTAGTGTGGGTTATAGACGTATAAATATTCAGATATTGTTTAAATAGACTCTAACCAACACTCAATTTACATATCATTTTTTGAAAGAAACTCAATTTCCATATATATATTGTAGCAGTACACTTAACAACTTTGCTAAGTATACACCTTCGTACTGAGGCATTACTGGCTTGATTTTTTGGCTTGTGCCCTAAAACTTTTAATAAACCATGCAATGAACACTTCATTCAAATTGACAGACAACTGACTGCTCAAAATCATTTAGAACACTGACACCTACAGAATACAAATTCACAAATGGACATTTGGAACCTAGAAATATTCTTCTATTTCTGTTAAATTAAATTCTTTTCATTCTAATCTTAATGTTTTATAACTGTTTATAGTCCAACCAACTTTTTGAGCAAATCAGTTTGAATGCATAAAATGTAGTCGCCAATCTTTTAGTTTACCAATATGCTTGTTAAATTTGACCAATTTTTTCTAATAAATCAGTTAATATTTATTGCATTTTTATTAACAGTTTTAGGCCACTAGCCAAAAAATCAAGCCAGTAATGCCCCAGTACGAAGGTGTATACTAAAAGTTGTTAAGTGTATAAAATAAGGTGGTGGGTGGGGGAGCGGGGTTGGGAAAAGTCAACACTTTAATGCTGATTCCCCCCCCCCCCTTGAGTTACTGCGCATGCGTGATAGAGGAGATACACTTGCTAATTTTTGCCGGGAGTCCTGGAAGTCATCCAGTATCTAAGAAACAGTTGCAGACCGATGTAATAGACTCGGGAGTGTCCCTTGACGTTAAAACAGTTCTTAATTTTATTGGCATCGGGATTCCTGGAAGTCTGCGAGGGTCTCCAAAATAGTCGAATACAAGTGCAATAGACTCGTGAGAGTCCATATAAGTAGAAATATCATTATCTCGATCCTGGAAATCTGCAAGTGCCAGGAGCAGTAGCATACTTGTGTTAAAGACTCCGGCGGGTCTTTAGACATGTCTTGATTTTATTAACCATGAGAAGTGAAATAGAAGTGAAAGAGAAAGAGGGGGCATGATGAGTGAAAGAGGAGGGATGGGGAGTGAAAGAGGAGGCTCTATTTGAGGAGGCATAGAGCGTGAAAGAGGAGGCATGAGGAGTGAAAGAGGAAGGATGAGGAGTGAAAGAGGAGGCATGAGGATTGAAAAAGGAAGGATGAGAATGAAAGAGGAGGCATAGAGCGTGAAAGAGAAGGCATGAGAAGTGAAGAGGAGTTATGAGGAGTGATAAAGTAGGCGCCCCAAATTTATTCTGATGTCACAATTTTTTTTTGAAGCAATGTTAATCAATAATATTAAAGGCATAAAAGAAATCAGTAAGAAGTAAACGATGTCATAAAAGAAATGTCTATTTCTCTACTTATTAGAAAATTTAATTTGGGTATAAAAAACATTTGGATTGTTTAAAGTACGCGTGAAGCCCTTCGGTTCAATCCTTAAGTACCACGACGGCGGCGCGGCGGTGGGAGTTAATAAGTTTCTTTAAAAATTATGGAAAAAAGAATGTAGGAGCTCTCATCAAAGTATGTGATAATAGCTTTGAGGCCTTTTCACAAATAAGGCTTGACCTTTTTAGTTGATCTTACAAAGATGGTCTAAAGGTTTTTTGAATGCAGAGCTTAAGTTGTCGTGCTTACATTAAGAGTTTGAATATATGAAACTAGTGGAAAATGCTGATTGAAACATTGCAGATCAACTCAGAGTAACAAAAACATAAATAATAGTTTTCCTTTCACTGTGATTGGCTTGCTCCCTGTGAAAAATTGTGAGAGTATTAATGATAACTCATACTACCTTTCGTCCTCTTCAGTACATGATTTACAATACTTTATGCGATCCGTGCACAGTCTATTACAGCTGGAACCAAAGTAACCGTCGTTACACCCCATAAAGCACTCCCCATCTGTGGCGTTGCAAGTTAATTTGCTGGATATATCGGATTTCCTGCAGGTTGGTGAACACTCGACTAAACAGTTAGGACCTGCATAGCCAGTCTGACATCCATGGAGACATTCTCCGGTAATGGGGTTGCACGTGTCTGTGACGTTGTCCTCCGGTTCTGGTACGAAGCAGGAAGTGCTACAACTTGAAGTGAATAGGAATGACCATGCCGGGCAGGAAGCTATACAACAGAATTGTGGAATGATAATTATGCGTTCAGTTAGTCAATAAAATCATTTAATCATCTTTTGAAAAAAAGTACTGTATCTGTTTTATTTGTCGTAATCTTGATGTAATTTATTTATATACTATTCTAACATTTCCATTCCATTAGTGTATGTCAATGCATTCCGTATTTTTATTAGCCTATGTATCCTTTATAAAAATTGTTTTACTTGTTGTTGTTTTTTTGTCAAGGAGGTCATATTGTAAATAAGAATGGCATGTATGTGTTCAAGCTTAAAATGTCACTGTCTTTAAATAATAATAATAATAATAATAATAATAATAATAATAATAATGATAATAATAATAATTATTATTATTATTATTATTATTATTTTTATTATTATTATTATTAGCTGTAATAGTAATAGCATATTATTATTATTATTATTATTATTATTATTATCATTATCATTATAACATTATTAGCTGTAATAGTCATAGCATAACGTGCATTCATACACGGTGTTATCACTTGTTTTCTAGATTTGGGAATACTGGTATTTAGTAAATTAAATACAAGAACTGAATCAACATTTGATTGAGTTCATAATTATGGATATGAAAAACATTTGGGTTGTGAATAGAAACACGAAGCTCGCAGAACTACACACATTTCAGGCAACCAAATTGTTTGTTATACCCTGATAATAAACAAATATCGATTCAGTACTTAAAAATTTACGATAATTTTGCACACTTTTTTGATAAAAACTTAGCTAAACTAAAAGTCAATAAACTATTAGGTCTGTGCATAATATTTTGACAGGTGAAGTCGATGAGCACGCATGTTTTAGCACGGGCTGTGGCGTCATTAAAGTTTGCTCTGTCGAGAACGCCACTGTTAGTTTAAACATATTAATTTTGAAATGACAAGCATACTTCAAGAAATTGAAAAAGACATCTATCAAGTCTACTTTCGGTTTCAAGGGCAAATCTTTCTTATTGTAAGGTTTATTTTTTGTGTTATTATGCATACAGGTGAAATCTAAAATGTTTAGGTTAATAAAAAATATGCTGTTTGACAAGTTTATTGGGCCTTTAAATGTTTAAATAACTAACATAAAACACACAAATAGGCAAAGCCGTTTGCATCAGGACTCTGGAATTGCTGTTTGAAACATCTAAAAAAAACGATACAGAAATCTCGTAGAAACTTACATATAATATGTTACTGTCATGTTGTCAAAAAGTGTCAGGTATTGAAATAATACAGCAAAATGTTTGGCCTTGAAACCGAAAGTCACGAAGGGAGTCTCTCATTTTCGTTAAACTCGAACACCATTTCGACGAATTGAAATAACATATAGTAGATTAGCATTTTGACCATGAAATCAGCATGCGTTTATAAAAATAAAAAACTTAAAATAATTTTGGTCGAGGCCTGTGCCTTATATGAAAATCGCCAAAATATGTTGAGAATTTAACATAAAATGCATATTTTGCAAAATTTTCTAATTACATAATACATTTGACATGCATACATACATTTTCTGGTTTTGGGTTAATGAATTCGCCTTCATACAATTATACTGAACAAAAATACAAAGTATCGACTTTTTATGCTTATATTCTTATTAACATATGTTCATTTAATCATTTGAATGTTCTATTAGTTAATCTCGGTTGTTTTTATGTAAAACTGGCCATGAACTTCCACACCAAGACCTAAGCAACTGTCCATCCAATAATATTTAATAATGGATTGAAAAACACTGAAAATTTAATTTAAATGGAGGTAATTGGAAATTGACAGGATTTCTAGCGTTGTTTATCGAGGATTAGTTGTTTTATTAATAAGTGTTTTGTGATGTTATTGACATCAAGAACTTAGAAACTCATTTAGTTTCAATTAATGTGAATATTGTTTGGACTAACTTACTTCTTCCTAAAACACTAACTATAGCAAACGAAAAGATAACTAAGATGTGACTGCAGATTTTCAAGAACATTTTATTTCTTTTTAACGATTACAGAAATGCAGATTTGTTCAAATTTTACAGAATTACATTAAGGAAAGTGGATACTTTATATTTTTGCCGAGTATATCTTAGATTATGAAGATCACACTTTCTGTGATGTAAATACAATTTGAAAATTTTATGCCACCTTTGGACCATCATGAATCTACACCTTTATTTTACTTTTTCAAATTTTCCCCTTTAAAAGAGAACTTACCAAAAATTAACACGAGAAGAAATTTTATCATGACGAACAGTACGTTTTTAGTCCTTCAGCAGATTCAAACATATAATAACAATTATTATTTAATTTTCTTTTAAACATAAATGCACTTTGTTTGTTGGTTTTTAGATAATACGAATTTGATAAAAGGTCACCATTGCACTTGAACCGGCCGATAACAAATTATTACTGAGCATAAAATGAATTTCAATTACGACATATTTCATTTGCTTTAACAGTAGTTTCTAAAATTTACTAAACAAAAAACATGTAATTTTAAAACTAATATTTCTTGATTTTTTCCTTTCTTAGAAACCCTTTGATCGCACATGGGCAGAATAGATGTACATATTAATAATTATTAAGCAATTATCATCTAGTCCTGTTATCAGTTACGTATTTTGAAGGGCGATAGTAATTTGAAGGTCGTTGAGCACGATACTTATTAAAGTGCATGTATTTTAATATTTCGATCAGTTTAGAATTGGTGGTTTCAATATCCCAGCGAATATTTTTTTGGTTTTTTTCACCCGCCCTAACGATATACTTTTTTTTAAATATTTGAATTGGCGTTCTCTGTGACATGTAGGAATCATTTACAAGTTTGCTTATTGGGGACATATACTTTATTGAATTTCCTAGAGGAAAACCGTCTTACAAGAAGCTTTTACAGTATTGTAAGTTGTTTGAAATGTCACATACTAAACGGTGTTATTTCATTATGAATTTGGTAGCTGTTGAAGGCTTTCGTCTAATGAAAGCCGGTTCGATTGTCGTAGTTTGCTATCCTATTTTAAAAATGTGTGTTTTAAAATTCTTTTCTAAGTCCTCTTTTTAAAAAAAAATTCTGTAAATATTATGAGAAATTATATCATATATTTTTTGTAATACGCGAGTTAGTGACAAAATTTCCTCATTCATGCTTGCTTACCCCTCCCCCACCACCAGAGATTTCCATGATCATACTTGGCGTATGAGGAGTGAACGACGGAAATGGCCAAGACGAAGCAGTAATACATGTTCATATTGTGGAAGAAACAATCATATTGCACAAAACTGTTACCGTGCTCAGCGTTGGTAGGAATTCAATGACAGACACTCCCAACAACTGGTTTGTTATAACAAATTTACCCAGCTAGCAACACTATGTCAATGTAATTTTCTTTATTGCAAATGTAATCTTTATGAAGTATCAAACATTGGCAAACAGACCAGTCAAAATAGTTTATTACATAACAAAAATTTAAATAATAACTCTGACACAATGGAAACTAGTACTAAATATTCAAGCAACGTTGACATTAATACAAAAGGAATATTACCATTGTGTAACCAATGTAATTTTAGTGACAATTCAGTTGTCGAAAATGATAAAAAATTTAAAATATCTAATAAAACTATTTTCAACACTAAAAATAGTACGAAACTTAATTCCACTCATGTTGAAAAAGAAATTGACTCTCCTGGTCTACCATATTCGCTACGTGTCTTACCTTGGTCGACAACAGATTGCGCATTAAAATTTTCTTTCCATAAAAAAGGTATACACATTGGTAGTTTTAACGTGCAACATTTATTGCCTAAGTTAGATGAAGTTAAAATTTTACTTAATGACGTAAGTTCTGTCGATATTTTTGGCCTATGTGAAACTTTTTTAAAAGAAAATATCTTAAATTCGGATTTGCATATTAACGGTTTTACCTTTGAAAGGAAAGACAGAATCTTAAAATCTGGTGGAGGAATTCTTGTGTATATCAATGAAACTATACCATATGTCAGACGCTTTGATATTGAAGACGAAAATCTCGAAAGTGTATGGCTAGAAATCAAATTTCCTAATAGTGAACCATTCTTAACTAATTTTGTATACAGACCACCTAATTCCCCTCAGACCTGGATAGATATTTATGAAAGGCAGCTGTCAAAAGCTGAATCATTTAGCCATGAATTATTTATACTCGGCGATTTAAACATTAATTTTACGCCACCAAATATTTTTAGTAACAAGAAATGGGAACAACTTATTTGTGATTTCGGGCTATCTCAATTAATAAGTACCCCTACTAGGGTAACTAAATCTTCTTCAACTATTATTGATCATATTTATGCTACGTCTCCCGATCTTATACCTGAGGTTTTAGTACCGCAGGTTGGTTTAAGTGATCACTTTCCAGTCTTATTCACAATGATATATAAAAATGAGATTCAAAATGTAGAAAAACATAAAACTATAACTTACCGATCGTTTACAAAATTTAACGAGTCAGACTTTCTCGCCGACCTTAATCTATCCAATTTAGGAAATATAGAATATTTTATTGACCCAAATGCCTCTTTAAATTGTTTGTATGATATCTTAAATAATGTTTTGTCAAAACATGCACCACTTAAATCAAAACGTGTAAAGCGATTGCGCCAACCGGGATGGTATAACGATGAAATTAAGCAAGCCAGAAAAAAGCGTGATAGGTACAAAAGTTGCAAAGACTGGACAAACTACAACATCTGGCGAAATAAATGTAACTCGTTCATTAAAGTAAACAAAAAGTCATACATCAACAAAGCCGTTCAAGATCGCAAAGATCCTAAATTCCTTTGGGATAGTATAAATTGTTGTTTAAATAATGGCGATTCGTCTTATTCCCGCCACTACTTACCATCTATGTTGCGTATAGATGATGACATCATAACTGGGAATGAAAACATTCTAAATGCACTAAATGATCATTTCGTAAGTATTTCTAAATGTTTAACAAAAAACGAAATTAAGAAAGAAAATTTTCAATACCTTAATGTCTATTTAAATGAAAAACTGAAACACAGATGTTTTAACATTGAACTTATAACTCCCTTTGAAGTAAATAAAATAATTGAAAAACTAGATATTAATAAATCTACAGGCTTGGACTACTTAGGGCCATATATCATCAAATTATGTAAAGATTATATATCTGTACCCATAGCTTCAATTATAAACAGCAGTATTATGCAAGGTATTTTTCCAGATCAACTAAAACTTGCTAATGTTATTCCTATACACAAAGGGGGAAGTAAGGAAGATGCAAATAATTATAGACCTATTTCTATCTTGCCAACTTTATCCAAGATTTTTGAAAGGCATATTGCAAATCAGTTATATTTATTTTTTCAACAAACGAATATAATTTATGAGTATCAGTCGGGGTTTAGAAAACAACACTCCTGCCAAACTGCTTTGGTGAAAATAATAGATTCTTGGTTAAAGGAAATTGATTCAGGGAAAATGATTGGAACAATATTTTTAGATTTTAAAAAAGCTTTTGATCTAGTTGACCATGACATCCTTCTATATAAATTAAAATTATATCACTTCTCAAATAACGCTATAACTTTTTTCAAATCATACCTCTCAAACAGAAAACAGTTAATTAAAAATGGTGCAATACGATCACAAACTCGTCATATTATTTCTGGTGTACCCCAGGGCTCAATCATAGGCCCCCTTTTATTTTTATTATACGTAAATGATTTACCGCTAAAAATTACATCAGGGGTCGATATGTATGCTGATGACGCAACTATACACGCATCTGGTAGTACAAATGAAACTACAGTTAAGTTTAAACGAAACGCAAAAATGGTGTTCAATAAATAACATGATCATTAACCCAATCAAAACAACATGTATGATCATTGATTCAAAGCAAAGGATCAATAATAATCATGAACTCAAATTATCTGTTGGGAATAAATTGCTTCAAAATGTAAAATCACAAAAATTACTAGGCGTCTATATTGACAACTGTCTTAACTGGAGTACCCATATAAATCAAACTTGTAAGAAACTTGCATCAAAATTATGTTTACTTAAACGAATATCATTCTTTCTAACAATGGAAATGAAACAACTCTTTTATAATGCATATATTGCATCTACTTTTGAATATGGTTGTATTGTTTGGAGTAACGGTAACTGTCGCGACTTAAATAGAATATACAAAATTCAAAA
Organism: Corbicula japonica; assembly: GCA_038501625.1. Lineage (NCBI taxonomy): Eukaryota > Metazoa > Mollusca > Bivalvia > Venerida > Cyrenidae > Corbicula > Corbicula japonica. The sequence continues at coordinate 73,742 of JAZAYU010000710.1, read as the reverse complement.
AAGAGCAGCAAGAATAATTCTTAAAAAACCTGTTCGCACACCTACGAAACATCTTTTTCATATCCTAAAATGGCTTTCTTTTGAATCAAGATGTAAATATCACACTGCACTATTGGTCTACAAATCTATACATAATTTGGTTCCAAAATACATCACTAACCTTGTAAAAGTATCTAATATCCCTCGGTATAACTTGCGATCTTCTTCAAGAACTGATATTGAACACTTAAAAGGTAAAACTAACTTAATTAAAAAATGTTTCAGCTATACAGGTATGAGCGTATGGAATGATATCCCTTATGAAATTAGATCTGTCTCTTCCATATATTTATTCAAAAAACATTTAAAAACTTACTTGTTTGAAATACAACCTCTTTAAATTGTTATTACTTTTGTATTTGTATATAGTTTTTCGCATAATTTTACACGATGCATATTTGTAATCGGAATTTGCCTATAGCATGAATAGTGTATGTAATTAATTGTGTCTGTCTTTAAGTATTGATGTTTTATATGTTGTAATATATGTTTTTCGTTTATCCATTTTAGAAGGCCTCATTGAAAATAAGCAATTTCTTCATTCGACTAACTTTTATACTTGCAAATATTGTATTTGTTTGTATTAATTTTGTTGTCATAGATTTTGTCTTAATGAGTTACCTTCTTAAAATAAAGAGATTATTATTATTATTATTATTATTATTATTATACTATTCTTACTTTCCAAAAGATTCGGTAAATGTCTGGAAAAATCGGACGTTTCTTGGTTCTATCAGAAATTGAGAAAGTCTTGAGACAGAATGTTTTTTTGTGAACATGGGGACAGTTCAAAGGCATCCTGTTGACTGCGGCTGAGTTACCCTACTGCTCGGTGCAGTCTTGCATATTTCAGGAATTTACGGCTTCACTCATTTTGAAAGGCTGACAACATACCGGTAACTGTGAACATAATTATGATGAGATGTTTAACAATGCTCTGCCATCAGAATAAGATAAAAATGCTTAAAAACACAACGCACATCAAGGCTATGTTAGTGAGAATGGTTATTTCCTAATAGCCTTCAGTTATAGCTAGATATGAAGGGGTGGTACAATTATAAATGTCGAACGTTCAATATTGCTTTTTTTGCATGTGGTACCCACGTTTAGGTGGGTTTCAGAAATAAGTCTATAGACTCATTGAATGATTGTTCCACTGCACGGAAATCTTAAAAGGCGAAAGATTTCTTCGTGACTGTGGTGAACCCAGAGTGACGCTTGTTGTTGTTGTTGTTACTTCCCAGTTTTATGTCCCTCCCGCCTCTGAACGAGGACATTATGGTGTGGACATACCAGCTTTCCTTGGTGGAGGAAGACCCCAGGTGCCCCTCCGGGCAATTTTCAGGCTCGAGCGGGCACCTGGGTAGAACCACCGACGTTCCGCAAGCTAGCTGGTTAGCTTCCTCACATGAAAGATCTTGACCCTGGTAGGTCTCGAACTCACAGCGGTGAGGGGCAAGTGATTCTCAGTCGGAAACCTTAACCACTCGGCCACGGACGCCCCTCAGAGTGACGCTTCATGGCAGAGTAGAATTCTATAGTGCAGACTAAAAACAATAAAGCTGCTTTTATTTTTGTCGGTTATTTAAATCCAGATAATTTTAATTTAGAAAAGTAATACTATTATAAGAAATTCAATATGAAAACATTATTAGCTAATAAAATTGCAAATAAAATGACATTTTAAGTATTACAAATTAATAAAGGGAAATAATAAAATTTAATTAAGTCAAGCGGCAGTTATCACGCCTTATACTAAACTATTTACCCGACATGCTGCAATATTTGATGCTGATTTCCCTCGGTCTCTTGCAAAAATAGAACATATAAAACTTCATAGAATTATCCATTTGAATTAGGAATTGGGATAAGGTTGTTTGCATTTCATAGCACACAGGCTGTGTTGGGTCCCAGCTATACCGTTCCACGCCAAGAAATTCCTTCCGCTTTTCATTTCTATAGAGAAGGTATCCAGGTACTCCCTTTGGGATGCATACAACCAGCATATCAAGCATATTGAGAGAGAGAGAGAGAGAGAGAGAGAGAGAGAGAGAGAGAGAGAGAGAGAGAGAGAGAGAGAGAGCAGAGGGCGGCATGTGTACATTAAATTTGTTAAACATTAAACCTGCGTTAAAGAAATTCGCCTTGGATTGATTTTGGCAGCAGTTTATACAATCAAACTAGTACTTGAAAACTGAGCTTTTCCCAGACAGCATTTTCTTTCTTTTAAATATTACATTTCACAGTTACAATATGGTCAGAATATTTAATTGTAATACGAACGCATTGATTTATATAAAATTTCATATTATATCAATTATGGAACTGGATGTATGAATGACAAGAAATGGCCAGGGTTAGGGTTTAAAATATTATTATGAACATTCAAAACATAAATTATCAAATTTTAAAAAGATTCAACTATAGTACTGAAATTGTAATAAATCTGTTATCCTGGAAACAAAGTTTGAAGTTCTGAATAAGAAAAATACTTTTAAGTGATAATAACAAAATAAGATGTACGCACAGTATATCTATGATTACAACAAAATAAGACGTACGCACCGATTGCGGATTACAACATAATAATATGTACGCACATTGTATATTTTGGGATTGCAACAAGAGGGCTGAAGGTTGTAAAGCTGAGATTGGAAACCAGTCTCAGATCTCAAGCATCTTATTAGCTGAAATGGCGAATGGTCGCCATTTCAGCCAATCAGATGCTTGAGATTTGAGACTGGTTTCCATGCTCAGTTTTATAACCTTGGGCAAAGCTGTACACACAGTGTATATTTTGAATTCAACGTTAGTATTGCCATTAACACGAAAGACAATCATGGTTTTATCCATAAACCATTAATAACTTGCCCGAAAGATACTGAGTGCTTTTGCTTCGAATTCCCAACCTTTACAGAAAATACTTAAACAATAATTAAAATAAAACAAAACAAAATGTGTGATCTGTGTACATTATGGTTTCCGCTCGGTCCTCAGTCTCATACTTTAAAACATATTATACCGACTGTACGTATAAACATGCTTGCAAGTGTACATCCAGTATTTATAAATTGAAATCCGTATTCGTAATACCTGTATTCAAGTTTTTATAATTTGTCAAATAGATTTATATGAATTTATTGCTGTTGGACTATCTTAGACGTTTATAAAGCCAAACTTTAAATGTCTTATTAGATTTAAAGCAATGGTACTATTTACTGTTTAAATATAGGACGCAAAAAACATAAAGACCATATTACTTATTGCATATGCATACAATTCATTTTATTTTAACTTTATTTCCGATACCTATTATATATTATATACTTTATTATAAAAGTAAAAATTAATGAAGTTATACAAGACTCCAGAAATTTACACAGAAATGCCATGTACATGTATAAAGTATCATCATTACCAACTCTACTGCATGGTTACTGATAAACCTTGTCAAATTAAGGCTCGCCTGCTTCGAATTTATGCAATTAGAGAAGGTTAATAGGGTCATGCGGTCAAATTAAGGGCATTTCAGGACAGTTGTGTAGAAATTGAAAAGCGGAAATTTGCCTCGGTATTTCTTGGCATGTTTAAATAATAATAAAATAGAAAGTTACCACTTTGTTAATTATTACCACCTGTAACTGATTGATACAATATAAATGGCTTCATTTGAATTTAATATTTTACATATGGTGGAATTCGAAACAATCACTATGATCAAGATCAGGAACACGCTAACGGTGTTGCCAATCCGGGTTTTTAAGCTACCAATTTGCCGTCTGCTAAAACATTTTCAAACTTTAAAAAATAAACCGAAGTGTTTGAAATTCATCAATATAAAAGCTATGGTAAAAGTGGTACCTTTTTTATTGACGGTCAATATGTTTTATTCATGTTTTATTCATGTTTTAATTGTTTGATGGCTATCAATTGGGCTGTGCATCAGAATTTCGATAGTATCATGGTCAGCCTGTTGGCATGCATATTTGACAATCGTACATACTCGGCGATCTCCGGCAAGCTTCAGATATAGCCGGAATACGAAGAAATCACTGACTGAAGAATGAGCCGAGTGAAGTTGTGAATAATATACCTTCTCGGAAAAAATTGTTATTAATAAAATGAGGAAACAAATGAAATTTATTATTATTATTATTATTATTATTATTATTATTATTATTATTATTATTATTATTATTTAATTATGCTAAAAAACATATGTCACACACGTAGAATCTTTTAAACCAAAAGTTTAATTGTGTTTTAGTGTTGCTTTTTTAATTTATTGTTTTTGTAAGTCAGGTTTTCGTTAAATGAAAATATAATAACAAATTAGGAAGTATAGAAGATGAAAGTCGAAACAATGAAGCATAGCTGCACTCTCTTCCGGACTACAATCAGGTTCGTTTGTACATCCGTAAATGCATTTCCCAGTCGTACGGTCACATTCATTGTGTATACAATTATCCGGACATCTTTCAGTACAGGCTAAGGTATACCATCCTTTTACACAAGTGCAATGTCCGTTTTGTTTTGCGCACTCGTTCCCAGCACAGTTTTCACTACAAGCTATGTCACAGTGTTCTCCGTACCACCCTGGATTGCAGGCTATGTCGCAGGAGCCATCACTGCGTTCACAAGATTGTCCAACACAATTTTTATTGCATGCTTGATCGCATTGGTCTCCGTATACTCTGTTGTTCACGCATGCTATACATCGACCTGTGTTTTGTTCGCACTTACCAGATTTACAATTTCTTGAACATTGCCCCGTGCAGAAACTGCCCCAATACACATCATCAGTGCATCCGTGAAGGCAACTTCCATCAGACATTGCACAAATATTCGGCACGTCAAAAAGTGGCTTTGCACAGTGGGATCCACACGTACTGTTACAGTAATATCCCCAGTTGTTTTTAATACAGCCTTGTGCGCATGTGCAGGACTGATCACAATATTGATGCAAACAGTTAGCACTGCATATTGATTCGCAAGTAGGTCCACAAAAACTTTCATGAACACAACCTTCTGTACATTTCCCTTTAATATAAAAATATGATTAAACTTTTTCTACAAATGTTAAGACATTACAGTTATCGAGTGAAAATAATTTAAGAGATTTTAAGATTCAATTTCCAAATTACTATTTTAAGCATGTATATAGGAAGTTACGTATTGACTTTATATACCATGAATTTTTAGAGAGTATATTGTCGTCTTGTTGTCTGTCAGTCCGTCAGTCCATCCGTCCGTCTGTCCCGCATACGTGTCCGGACCATAACTTTGTTCGAGTTTTCGAAATTTTACTGTATTAGAAGTCCGTTTTTGAAATTATTTGACAATAATCCTCGTGTCAAGACGAAATTCGGGTCGCTACCTTAAAGGTAAAGGTCACAGCATGACTTTGAAACAAAATCGTGTTCGGTCCATGACTTAGTTATTTATAGTTTGATTTTTAAATTATTTCACAGATATGATTACCATATTGAGACGACGTGTCGTGTGCAACATTTGGGTTGCTACCTTGAAGGTGAAGGTCATAGCCTGACCTTAAAGCAAAACGTACCCGGCCTATGGTTTGTTATTTCAATTATTAGCATTTTAAAATTATTGGACAGAAATGATAGTCATGTCGTAAAGACGTGTTGCGCGCAATATTTGTATGGCTACCTTGAAGTTCAATGTCACAGCACGTTAACGTTGATACTTTGAAGGTCTAGGTCACAGTGTAACCTTGAAGGAAAATCATATCCGGCCAATAACTTTTTTATTTGCGTTCGCATTTTAAAGTTATCTCACAGAAGTGATCTTTATGCTCCCCGAATGAAAATTCGCCAAAATTTATCTGCATAATTATACAATTATCAGGGGTTTTTTTATCGGTTAAGACTTAAATTAAATGGTCATCTTTTCAACATTTAAAAGCAGAAAGGAATTTATATTTTAATATATGGCGATATACGGCATCGCATTACATAACAATGCTTTTAAATCGAAAATATTTTGACATATATTACCTGTGTATCTATGACATACATTGTTTTTGCAGTTGGTACCACAAGTAAGATTGCAGAAACGTCCATATCTTCCCGGTTTACAACCGTGTACGCATTCTCCAGAGTAAGGATCACAGTTCGGTCCAGGAAGGTCATCTCTCGGCAAACAATTAAAGGAGCATGTACATGCTGTACCGTCGTTTTCTTTCTTAAAGTTGTCAACGCATTCAAGGCAAATAGCACTAAAATAGATATATTTGCTCAATAACTACATGTTTTTAATATTTTAACAGGTTAATTTAAACAGCGGACTATGTTAAGCTGAGTCAATAAGCGTCGTCGTAGCTTTGTTCGATAACAGCACAGCTACTAAACGCGCACCTCTAGTCCCGACAGTGATACCGATAAAATGAGGTGCGTGTAATCCGGTGAGCGAGGTGCGTGTATAAATTCGACAACAACAAAGTAGGTGATGTCTTTTTAACAATATTTACACGATCTGTACAAACGTTGCCAAAAAATTAAAAACATAGTTCGACCCTAATTAGAATAAACCTTATGTGCGCTGAGTAGTTTCCCTGAAATCGTAGGATTCGCTGAGATTTCATCATTCTCCCTCGAAACTGAAGTGAGATTCAACAGGTTTATAAACATAAAATCAGTAATTTTTCTCCAAAATGATAATTTGCTCCGCATCTATTGCATCAGTCTATCCGCATTAGTGCTAAAACATACATAAATCTTATTTCCTGTTGTGAAATCGATTTTATAAGGATACTTTCTGCAAAATTTGATTGGGACTGGAGGTGCGAGGTCGGGACTGGAGGTGCAGTATAAAATTTGAAAGGATAAAAACTAACAAACGCGGAGTAGGTAAATAAACTAATAAGGTAAACGAGTAAGAAAATGGAAATAATACGATGCATTATTATCATTCTGGGATCTCACGTCATATATATTTATTGCAATTTTTGCAGAATACACACTTATAAACACATAATATAGTGTTTTGTTTTAATAACTTAATATACACTTGACGGACAAGTAAATTTAAATATGATCAATCTGCAAAATAACTTTACACGTTTGTGTTAAAGTTATAGTACTTTCATGAGGGTTTCGTGAGAGTTTCTCTTTTGAAAAAGCATTGAACTGAATTATATAGTATATTATCTACTTTACTTTTTTGTTGTAGGCACTGATTATGTGACATTTGCCATATATTTAAAGAAACGGGGTTTACACTGAAAAAGGGAGACAAGGGCTTAAACTATCCAGAATCAAGAAGATCCGCTGAAAAGAAAACCAGTTATATTTTTTTTCGCCTGGACGTTACAATTATAGAAAGAAAACAAAGTGTGATTACGCTAGAAATACACCTTCGCCAAAATTTTTCAAATTATTTACTCCAAAGAAATTATCTAAAAAGAAAGAACTGCTTTTTATGACCATTCAATGTTAACATCCATTTCTTCCAGTAATGATTCAACATCAAATCGTCGGATGCAGTGTAATGCCTGAAATACCCGACGATGGTGACAATGTATATATAAATGATCTGTTGAGAGACAAACCAACTGATCATTTTCAGTATGATGCAAATATTACATACCAAGTGTCGTCAATGCTATAGCAAAGAACGGGAAAGTTGATATTCTTCCGTCTGATAAGTGAAGAAAGATTTCTTCTTAAAAGCATTGCATTCCTTTTGTGGTGTGGCGTTGTAAGATTTTGTTGCTGATCAAGTAACGCATGTCCCTGCAACAGTTCTGTTTCACTTTTCATGCCAGTCATAAATCGAATACAACGACCTCCACATAGTTTCTTTCCAACTCAGAAAAACTGCTTACACTTTGAACTGTATCTCATTTGTCGAGAATCACTGTTATCAATATATGTGTTTATAAGTGTGTACTCTGCAAAAATTGCAATAGGCCTAACTATATATGACGTGAGATACCAGAAGGATAATAATGCATCGTATTATTTCCCTTTCCTAACTCGTTTACCTTATTAGTTCATTTACCTACTCCGCGTATGTTAGTTTTTATCCTTACAAATTTTATACTGCACCTCCAGTCCCGACCTCGCACCTCCAGTCCCAATCAAATTTTGACAGAAAGTATCCTTATAAAATCGATTTCACAACGGGAAATAAGATTTATGTATTTTGTATAACTAATGCGGATAGACTGATGCAGTAGATGCGGAGCAAATTGTCATTTTGGAGAAAAACTACTGATTTTCTATTTATCAACCAGTTGAATCTCACTTCAGTTTCGAGGGAGAATGAGGAAATCTCAGCGAATCCAACGATTTCAGGGAAACTACTTAGCGCACATAAGGTTTATTCTAATTAGGGTCGAACTATGTTTTTACTTTTTTGGCAACGTTTGAACAGATCGTGTAAATATTGGTAAAAAGACATCACCTACCTTGTTGTTGTCGAATTTATGCGCGCACCTCGCTCACCGGAATACGCGCACCTCATTTTATCGGTATCACCGTCGGGACTGGAGATGCGCGTTTAGTAGCAGTGAACAGGCCACAGTTTTTTATTCAGTATCAAACTTGCCCAGAATGTTGTTATTTTTTAGGAAAACGCCGACATTATGTGATCGGTTTCATCTGGGACAAAACTAGGTCACACGGTCAAATAAAGAAAAAACATTGTTTACACAATAAAGGTTATACATATCAATAATTATCATCATACTTGGTCAGCATAAATGTCTGTATAATATTTGAGTAGACACTTTATAAAATTATCACTCTTTAATTTGGAATTTTCAAGAAAAATATTACAATTTTGTTATTTAAGTTACGTCCATTTTGAAAAGCGTATTGTTGTTTTCAAAAACATAAAAACAATACGCTTTTCAAAATGGATATAACTTAAATAACAAAATTAATGCATTTTTCTTGAAAGGGAACAGATAATCGAAATTTTGAAATTAAAGAGTGACAGTTTTATAAAGATTATAACTGACTTACCTTTTTGAAGATTTTACGTATTTGTGATATTTAAATAGATTTTGAAAAGGTGCTATATGCAGCCAAACGGTATGTAGAATATTATCCTAAAATATGCATCATTTTCCAATTGATTATCATTAGCACTTGCTTGGAATATGTTATTAGTCTTTTTTTTTAATTTACTTAAATACGGATTAATAATTTTCACGAATAAAAATATTTGTTCGGAATAGTTATATTCTGCGTTGATTCTGTTTTCCGTTTTTTTAATTTTAAATTTCTGAATGCCTGGTGATTAACCGTATACAGTTGATCGTTATGCTTACATCTTTGATTACACGACGGTGGCAGGGGTTTAAGGGTTTAAGTTTTTGGGAAAACCTAGAAGGTCGAACTGTTTCTTTTATATCGTGTTCTTGCTGATTTGACTCCAGGGACTCTGGTCTCGGTAAGGTCATTGAGTACCCTCTCTTTTGCTTTACAATGCTATTAGCTTCTTATGTTAAATAATGTTTAAGTGCTTTTGCATGCAACGTTGTTGATTTGATTGGTGGGTTGGAGTTATTCCACCTAGGCAACTTGTGCTTGTTTGTTCGTTTGAGAACCTGTTGGGGCATTTGTGAGGTTGGTGCACTCTTAAACCTGGTTTTAACCCCCCAGTGGCGAATGGTTTTGCCACTGATCGTTCCTAGGCGGTAAACCCTCGACTTCTCTTTCTCGTTATGGTTTGTGGAGTGGTGTTTATTGTAACATTGATCATTCTATTACCCATGCTCTTTTTTCCTCTGCAATTGTTGACTCTTTAAGAAGACTGTGTTTTCTGATTGTGGCCATTCCTTATGTTATATGCATCTTTCACTTTTTATTGTGAAAAGTCAAATCCAACTATCGGATTCAACATGTACAGAATGCACCGAATATATCCAATATATAATCGATGTTTGGTTTATTTACGATCATATCTATTTGATATGTCTCTTAGGATATTCTCTCCTCCTAATGATATATTTTCATAAAAATTATACTTAAAAATTACACTTATTGAAATTGATTGTAGCTGTGTCTATTACCTTTCTTTATTGGCTATACATTTCTTACAATCGGGAATGTAGTGTCTGCATGACTCACTGCATTTGTCACCCAAAAAGCCATCGTTACAACCCAAGGAGCAGCTACCGTCTGTCGCGTTGCATGTAAGATTACTGGATATTTCGGATTTCTTGCAGTTTGGAGAACACTCATCTGTGCAGTTAGGACCAATGAAGCCATCTTGGCATCCGTAAAGACATTCTCCAGTGATGTCGTCACATGTGCCTGTGATGTTTTCATTGGGCTCTAAACACGTGTTGCTACAGCTTGAAAAAAGGAACGACTTTGCTGGGCTTGCGGCTGCAATGGTAAATTTGAATGAAGCAATACGTGTTGTTGTCACAAAACTTCACAGACGGTTAATCATAGTTAAAAAATTTTAAGACCAGACAGAGTTGATCATAAGATACGATATTTTGTTACAGAAGATTATAAATTTACGATATATTGACTTACTTTTTATAAGCTATAGTCAAAAACACAACGGTCGTAGTCCACGTAAAATATTCTCATTGTAACACTTTAATTGCCACAACAACATAATTTAATGGGGAATTCTGGACAATCTTAGTTAAATAAATGCCAAGATCTACCAATATTCTACACTTTATCGAAAGAATTTTTAAAATGGGTAAAAACAATTAATAACAAAACTAAACGTCAGAAGACTGAAAAAAAATTTCGAAACAACATCAAGCTTTTCATTTAATAAAATTAGAAAGTTGATTATACATGTAATATCTTGTGAACTTCTATAAGTAATAATTTTGTTGGTGCACCCTAGAACCTGGTTAAAAACCCCAGTGGCAAGGCGTTAATCGCAATCATTCTCTTTTTGTTAATTGTTTGTGCGTCTTATTTGAATTTGACATACTTATAAAAACACGCCCTTTTCCTTTCTTCTTTTCCGCTGCGTAGAGAGTTTGTTTTTTGTGAATGTGGCGATTCTTGATGTGCATATTTCACTTATTCATAATAAATCAAATTAATGACCTAAATTGATGACGTCACTTGTCACCTAAATTGGCCGCCAACAGCGATGTGGATCAAATTGAACTGGTAATCTCTCGGAAATCAGTGGATCGATTTTAAAAACTCTTTTTCAGTTCTGTACTCTGTTGCAGTTTGTATAATTATTATTATTTCCTATATTCCGGACAACCATAATAAACATTTTGGTCATCAGCTGAACTGTCTGCCGTCAATAATGTCAGTGTCCATTTTATTAGTATTTGACTACAATTTGTTGATTTATTTAAAACCAGATAACTACATGTACATGTATTGTTAAATATGAGTGTGTAATGGTCTATTTAAACTAAATCACACGCATTCTCTCACAGTAGAAAAATTAATATATTTATTTAGATTAGTTCTCATTTATATTGACACCGATTTCGAATGCACATAAAATATTTACAAATGTGTAATTGTTGACATACTACTGATAACTTTATCTAGACGGAAAACTAAAATGTTGAAGATACCTGGTCAAGTATGAGGACCAAAATATCAAGTGTTCTCAAAAATCAAAATTTATACTTTAAACCAAGACAACTTGAACTTAGTAAATTTTGTTCGAATGGAACCTGTTGGGGTATGTGTGAGGTTGGTGCACCATAGAACCTGGGTTAAACCCCCAGCGGCAATATGTTTTGCCACTGGTTCCAAGGCGGTTACTCCAAAGGTTCGCTTTTTCGTTAAATGTTTATTAGAAATTGATAATTTTATAAATCTATGTCATCTCCTTATTTTTGTCTGCGTGGGGAGGCTGAGTTTTCTGTGTGTGGCGATTCCTGTTATGCATATTTCACTTTTATTTCTAGAAGACCTGTAAAATTTGATGTAATATTCTTAAGCAGTCAACATAAAAACGAAAGTATTGAAAGCCGCAGTTGTTACAGCGTTAGTAACCCAGTACAGTTTACTCAAAACAGATCATAAATACACGCAATGCACTTAAAACATATCTCTTATGAATATGGCATTCGAAGAATTTAGATAAATGTTGAAAAATAACATAGATGCTTGTTCTTTTTTTTATTAATATCGCCGTGTTCTTGCTGATTTAACGACCATCAGTAATATTCTTGACCTTTTCAAATTATCAGGTATGTAATGAAACGAAAACACAGATTTGTTCTATTTTGAAAGCGCACTTACCGAAAAATATCATCAGAAGAAATACAATCATGGTGTTCATTGTGTTGAAAGTCTTTCAAAATAATAAAAATCTCTAATGAGAAATATTTGTTTTAGTTTCTTTATGTCCAAAAATGTACTTTGTTCGGTAAGATACGTAACTCGTTTGCATGTGACACCGTTTAAGTGTGATAGGGCTATCTGATAATTTTAAAAGTTTGGTCAATCAAGAAATTGAAGAGGTGTTATTTGGGAACCTTGTATAAACCTTAAATGATAAAATTATTTGCTGTTAGAGAACTAAAGTGGTAAAATGGTTTGCTTGTATGAACCTAAAATAGTAAAACGTTTTGCTGGTATGAACCCAAAATGGTAAAATGCTTTGCTGGTACAAACCCAAAAAATATAATGTTTTGCTTGTATGAACCCAAAATGGTAAAATGCTTTGCTGGTACAAACCCAAAAATAATAAAATGCTTTGCTGGAATGAATCCTTAAAGTAAAATATAAAAAACCAAAATGGTAAAATGCTTTGCTAGTATGAAACCAAAATGGTAAAATGCTTTACTGTTATAAACCCAAAATGGTAAAATGCTATGCTGGTATGAACCCCAATGGTAAAATGCTTCACTAGTATAAACCAAAAATGGTGAAATGCTTTACTGGTAAAAACCGAACTGCCAACGGGAGTTTATGCTGCTCTCTATGCTGATGACCTGGTGCTATGGTGCAAAGAAGAACACGCCTCTACATCCACGTACAGAATGCAAGGAGCTATGGACACACTTGCAGCATGGGCCGAAGACTGGTGCGTTACGATCAACAAGGAGAAGTCGTCTACCACACTGTTCACTTTGTCAACAAAACAGAAAGCTGGGAAGGTTATGCTGGCTGTAACACTACTGAAGGAGGAAGACGAAGCCACATACCTTGGGGTCACGTTTGATAAGAGGCAGACTTGGAAACCACACATCAACCGTGTAGAAGGGACGGCACGAAGAAAACTAGCCATGATGCGCAAACTTGCTGGAACAACCTGGGGTGCGAATGAGCAAAAATATTGGCAAAGTACGACCCACAATGGAATATAGCTCAGCCACATGGTCCACAACAGCCAAGACGAACCAGCAAGCCCTAGACAAAGTACAAAATCAGGCATTGCGCATTATCACAGGGGCCACCAAGTCTACACCAATTGCCTTCATGGAGAAACTGACTGGAATCCAACCACTTCATGAAAGAAGACAAACCAAAGTCCTTCTTCAGGCAAACAAGTACAAGTCGCTCCCAGATCACCCCATGAGGAACAGGCTTGAGGGATTCACCAAGAACCGCCTTAAGCGCTCCAGCTTTGTACATGAAGCAAAGAAGCTGAATAGAGAGTATGCCTCTGAACTAAACATACAGACAATTCCCTTGGGCCGAGCAGACATCACCAACCCTACAGCCAATGACCTGTCTGCAGTGAAAGTGGCACTTGCTATTCCTGGACTTGACATGGGCAAACAAGAAAATGAGACCATCCGTAGAAGTATGACACTTGTGACTATCTACGCAGACTATCCTTTAGACAGATGGACCCATGTATATACAGATGGGTCAGCCACTGGAGCTATTAAAGATGGAGGCGCTGGTATTCATATAACATTCCCGTCAGGCCAGAAATCGGCCCTTTACATTGCCACTGGGAAGCACTGTAGCAACAACAGAGCAGAGACTGAAGCGCTCATGAAGGCAGTCTCTCTGATTGAAGACTCAGCAGAAGAGGTAACCTCTGTAGTCTTCCTCACAGACGCAAGATCAGTTCTGGAGGCTCTGCAAAGCAACAATGTTCCTGAACTAGCACAAGCCGTGAACAAGCTTGGGGCTTACCGCAATGTTGCCCTTAAGTGGATACCATCTCACTGTGGAGTGCCCGGAAATGAGGAGGCTGACAAGCTGGCTAGGCTAGGAGCCCAGTTAGAGCAACCAGATAACAAGGTGACATACAAGGAGAAAGCCACCATCATTAAGGCTCTCACAAAGACCAGACAGGAAGCAGATGCCTACCACATGTTAAACAGAGCAGGTGGTGATGGTAAGGCTACGCTCAGGGCATAACAGACTGAATGCACACATGTGTAGGAAGTATAAATTGGTGCCATCCCCAATATGTCCCTGCGGAGAAGAGGACCAGACTGCAGAGCACATCCTCCAACGATGTAAACGATACGACCACCAGAGCAGGTGGTGATGGTAAGGCTACGCTCAGGGCATAACAGACTGAATGCACACATGTGTAGGAAGTATAAATTGGTGCCATCCCCAATATGTCCCTGCGGAGAAGAGGACCAGACTGCAGAGCACATCCTCCAACGATGTAAACGATACGACCAGGAGCGAGAAGCAACGTGGCCACAAGGTGCAACGATCCAGCAGAAACTGTATGGAGATGTTGACGACCTACGGAGGACCAGAACTTTCATTGTGGATGCTGGAGTGGTCGTGTAGAGCGAACGCCAAGAAGAAGAAGACTGGTAAAAACCCAAAATGGCAAAATGCCTTGCTGTTATAAAACCAAAATGGTAAATATTTTTCTAGCGTTAACCGACAATGGTAAAATGCTCTGCTTGGATGAACCCAAAATTTAAAATGCTTTGCTGGTTTGAACCCAAAAATAGTAAATGCTTTGCTTGTATGAACCCAAAATGGTAAAATGCTTAGCTAGTGTGAACCCAAAATGGTAGAATCATTTTGGTGGTATGAACCCAGAATGGTTAAGTGTTCGAATGCTGGTTCGAACCGAAAATGGTAAAATGATTTGCTGCTACAAATCCTAAATGGATGCTTTTGTGGTGTTAATTGAAAATTGTAAAATGCTTTGAAGCTTTAAACCCAAAATGGTAGAATTCGTGCTAATATAAACCAAAAATGGTAAAATGGTAACATCTTTGCTTGTATAGACCCAACATGGTAAAATGCTTTGCCAATGTCCGTTCTAAGGATGTTATTCTCTGGGTTCTGATTGTTGATAGTTGTTTGTGGTGACCTTTCAAAAGAGAACACATGTAATTGTGTTCTTTTTACCGATCTGCCCGATCTGCTTTTTAGCTGTGTACGGACTGCGTTTTTGGCTGTGGCTGTTCCTGATATTCTTGTAAAAATAGCACACAGAGTTAACACTTCCTTTCATTTATACTTAAGTCAGCCAATACACTACAGATAGGCGGGGAGTTGTGCGCGTTGAACGTTTTAATTACCAGTGTCCTATACATTATTGTCACTTATCGTTCCAATGCGGTACCCTATTCATATTTAATTTAAATTTTCTGTTTCGTTTAGTTTTCAACTTTCAAGATTATTTCAAAATTTCTCAGTGAGTACATCGTACTTAAACAATAGACTTTCCCTATACACACACATACAAACGAGTGACCTCAAATATAAATACATTTATGAAAGAATAATTATGTAAAACAAAGTTAAAAAGAACCACAAACAAACGAAAACAGCATAACAACAAAGAATACATTAGAGGACAGAAAAATTATCCGTATCAGTTTAAGTTTGATTGAGAAAAAGAAAACAACATTTTTTTGTTTTAAAGAATGAAAGATACTCACAATTTGTTAATCAAAGCGCTGAAAGCGTTGAAATACTGGCGCGCTGGTTGAATCGAACATGCCCTGCACAGATATCATTACTGTAAACATATGAAACTATGTGTGATTTTTTCGTTAAACTTTGTGACAGTTACTATCATCAACATTAGCAAATAATTCTGTATATTCAGGGATTTCAATAGATGCAGGTACTTGTATTTTGATGCAAGGAAATTAGGTTTTCCACTTTTTTTTCACCTGAATCTTAGGCGGGGGTCTTTTTGATGCAGAAGCGTATGATTAGTGGTTAAATTTTGCTAGAATAACGATGATCAGGCTCCGCCACAACTGAGTATTGTCAACAATGAAATGCACAAGGCTCACGTACCTTAAGAGACTGAAACAGTTACAATCTTAATTTTTACGTCGATCGCAACAATGCATTAACAAAAATATTCGCCAACTTACTGACGGTCTCCCCAGGATTTTTGGAAGGGTTGTCGCTGGATATTTCGTGGATATAAGCTCGCGAAACCTCATTTTTTAACTATCATTTTATACAATTTTATATTTGTACCAAAGTTTACTGCAAAAACTGTATATAGTACATAGATGTTTTTTTATCTCTTTAGAGCCAAGAAAGGTACAAAGTTAAAAAACATAAATAATGTGAAACAATGTGTAAACAGTATGTCAACATGTGTTTTAATAACATAAACTGATCTGATCTCATCAAGTTACAATGCCAACTATATACTCTGTATAGTTAGTTTTTTACCTTCATTGTCCAAGATATCTCACACATATCAAACTCAGTGTTTCATTACAACTGACAGAATTAGGATTAAACTTTCAGAAGCCTCTTTTCTTCTTGGGCCCAAGCGCTGACTGCCTTATTATAATCAAACTTCAGTACATCAGGACCTTCCATGGATATCATTAACAATGAATTTAATGTTGAATTGTTAAGCCTGCTTCTAAGCTTAGTCTTCACTCTTGATAAAGTGGAAAAACCCCACTCACAATCTGAAATTAAATTAATTTACGATACCAGTAAACATATAGATAGCTTCACATATATAAAAATAATATCATAATAGGTATTCAGTTAACACAAACAGGTATAATAAATTATGTAGTGCACCCCAAGAACCTGGTTTAAACCCCTAGTAGCAAATTATTTTGCTACTGACTGTTCCAAGGCGCTAACCCATACGGTTCCCCTTTTTTATTAAACAATCAACAAACAAATCATTTATTTTCCTCTCTTCTTTTTGCTGCAGGGGAGGCTGTGTTTTATGAGTGTGGCGATTCCTGATATGCATATTTCCCTTTTTATATATAGTAGCATGAAATTGAGTTATTTTATTTATTTAATGCAAGTCACAAGGCTAAGTAAATATATATAAAAAAAACATTGCCAACTTCTTGCAACCAGAAGTAGACTTTCTTCCACTTAGGATCGACACCTGACTGGATCGAACTGGCTGTTCGAGGTAGCCGGCGTTGATTCAGTGTCTCGGCATGTTGGGGTACCGCGTCCGGCGTCGGAGTAATTTCACGACGTGAAGGGGTACTTGGCGTCGTAAGAGTCGCTCTGGAAGGGCTATCCGGAAATGATCTCGATCTCATTTCTAGAATTTTGAAGTTCAGAATGCCCGATGGAGTTGGCATCAGCCTCACAAGGCCGGTTTCTCTTGAAATAAGATAGAATTGACGAGTCGTCGTTCTTTCGCGCATGCATACTTGAAAATGTGTCCGACGAAAATGAACTGATCGTTACGATGATAGCGCAGTAAAATGCCACAGAATGTATTTCTTTTGCAATTTAAGTTCTAAATGCAACTTGCCAATAGATTTGTTTAAAACAATTCCATTATCGCACAATTATTTTCATACATGATAGATATTTTATTTCGTAATAAGCCATAATGGCCCATGAACAAATATACATAGAACAGAAACAGTAAAACATGTGACATGGTAAGAAATTAAAGACAATCATGTATTACAAATTTTCAAACTTAAACAATCATGTATCTGAAAAAGGTAACAATAAGTACATCCATGCAAAGTTTTGGGAGAGACAGATGAGTTTTATGTATTTTACAATTTTTATTAAACATTTCTGTGGTATCAAAAGTATTTCAAAATATTTTGTCGTGTTTCAAATGCTTTAAATATGTATGTTGAAAGTTTTGTTATTACTGTCTTATTTGTCGCGTTTATCAGTTCTACAAATTTTATAAAGTTTGGCCGAACCCAATAATATGGTTTAATTAACTCTTTCCTTAAGTCCGCGTATATAGGGCATTCGATGACAAAATGAAACTCATCTTCAAGTTTATTACAAAAAGGACATTTTCTTTCGTTAACCGGAATCATATAAGGTTTGGTCCAACGCCCTGTTTCAATTTCAAGTCTATGAGAAGATAATCTCAACTGCGTTAGTGCTTTTCTAAATTTCGGTATCTTGATTATGTCTAAATATGCTTTGTATTCAAAATTTGCGATTTCTTTATAAAATAACGATCTCGATGAATTGTGTAACTGTTCATTCCAGGTCTGAAGGTACGTATCTTTAACTCTTTGTTTGAATAAATTTAGAAATAATTTGTTATTCCCGACACCCTGACTTAACCATGCTTCATAAAAACCTAATCGTGATAGCAAATCTTTAACATTCGAAGCCCAGTTTCTTATGTTTGGTCTATTATTAGTTTGATCTACTAAGAAGTTATACACAATTTTGGGGTATTTCGTATCAGCCATTGAACATAATTTCATCCAATATCTGACTATATTAATCTGCCATAAAACGTTTAACGGTAGTCTCCCAGTTTCGCCATAAACGAAATTATTTTGTGTGCAAAGTTTAACTCCTAACAAGCGCTTACAATAACTAAGATGTACTCTCTCACAGTGACTACCTTTATTAAAACCCGTTACTTCTGAAGAATAATTGAAAATTGGTAAAATTAACTTATCAAATAGGTCAAACTGAATTTTCGGTGATATATATGTAAACTTATATAGATATTTATTCATCTGAAATAATGCCTTTAAGGCTTGACCTGCTGTTGTTTTATCGTTTTCATTAAACGCCCCGCCAGAGGAAAAGACTACACCAAGGTATTTAAATTTACTGACAATTTCTATAGGTGAACCCTGATAGAAAAACATTAGATTTTGCGGAAGCCTTCCAGCGTTCCTGAAAATCATTATTTTTGTTTTCTGTGTGTTAACAACAAGTTTCCACCTATCGCAATAACTAGCTAAAATGTTTAAAGAATTTTGCAAACCTTCAGCGCTTTTAGCAAAAAGAATTAAATCGTCCGCATACAGTAGAACACAAAGTTTTAAAGTACCAATGTCAATACCATCTGCCCCTTCTAGTAACAGCGTTTCTTCTAAATCGTTTAAAAACATACTAAAGAGAAAAGGGGACAGACACTCCCCTTGTCTTACTCCTAAATCGCAAACAAAGCTGTCACTTAGTTCATTCATAAACCTAACTTTTGACCTTACATTTTCATACATTGATTTTATTACGGAAAGCATTTTCCCTCTAACACCCATTTTAATTAGTTTATACCATAAATTGTCTCTTACGACGAAATCAAATGCCTTTTTAAAGTCAACAAAGGCACAGAATAATGGTTCACTTCGATTTAAACAATGTGAAACTAATGTATTTAAAATGAAAATATTGTCAACTGTCCCCATCCCTGTTCTAAATCCTGATTGTGCTTCTACATAAACATGATATTTTTCAGCCCATATTGTAAGTCTGTTATTTAAAACTCGCGAGAAAAGTTTACCAAAAGTACTAAGAAGAGTTATGCCCCTATAGTTTCCTATGTCCCCAAGGCTACCACCCTTATATAAAGGTATAATAACACCCTCAGTCCAGGCTACTGGAAAATATCCTCTACTAAAACAAACATCAAACAGTGTACATAGATATGACGATATATAATTAATACCATGCTTAAAAAGTTCATTAATAATGAGATCAGGGCCTCCACTCTTATTATTACGTAATTGTTTTATGGCTTTTGAAATTTCGTCTACATTGATTTTTACTTCTAATTCTTCAAACATAACTTGGAATTCTTGATTAACAAATCTATCATTGAAATAAATAACATCTTCATCAGGTTGATAAAAAATCCCTTCGGGGTTATTAATTGCTTTAAAATATCGCGCAAAACTTTCAGCTGAGAGTGAACTTGGGTATTTAACATGCGAAATATCTTTAAGCATATTCCAGTACTTTTTAGCATTAACCTGTCTCATTCGAAGTAGTGTATCTGTTTTTTCTTTTCTGAATGAATAACGTTTTCTTCGTATTAAAGCTTTATATTCTGATCTGGATTTACACAAATTAATTCTATTTGTATTTGATTTTTCAGACCTGTAAATGTTCAAAAATGTGTAAAACACCTTACGTTTATTAATACATTCCTCGTCAAACCATGGTTGATGTGTTTCATTTTGTGGCGAATGACATTGTAATTTCGAGATATCTATTTTGAATAACGGTTCGCATACTTCATCCATCAACGAATTAAACTTATTAATATTATCATCGATATTAATATTCGCAGAAGCAGTTTTTAAATTGTCATTTAAGTTATATAATGTGTTTTGAAAATAAGGTGAAGACAATTTTTGTAAGTATTCATCTGTATGTTTATCTTTCCATTTGTATTTAAACTGTAGATCGGGATTTATCTCCCTTTTATCAAACACGACATGTTGTTCGTTCGGATGTAAATTACAACTTAACCCAAATCTGACTTCGCAGTGATCGGATAATATATTTGGATCGCAAACCTCAAATGAGTCGAACAAATTTATAATATTTATACTTGCTAAGACATAATCAACAAGACTAGAACCGGAACTACCAACAAACGTATATTTTCCTATGCCCGCATCGCGACCAATTCTACCGTTCATCACTCTAAGACCCGACTGTCTAAGAAAATCTAATAAAAATGTTCCGTACTGATTTGTTTGATAATCCTGTGAACTCCGCTCTAAATATATTTCGTCAGATACGTAATTATCAGGTAAAAAATCTGCATTTTTATCGACCGTATCATTTTCTACGTAATCCCTCAATTGTCCGATCCTGCTATTCATGTCACCTAATACAAGAAAAGAACATTCATTATTTGTTAAACTACAAATTTCGATAATATTCTGCAAAATTCTATCAAAAGCTAATGCTTCTACAAAGGATTCACGGGAACTACCTTTCGGTACACAATAACATAAACATACATACAAATCATTATCAAGTGCAAATAAACAAGCATCAAATTTGAGCCACATTATATCATCACTGTCAGATTTATATAAATGTACAAAGTTTATCAGATAATTTTTTATATAACAAGCTATTCCCCCCGAATCTCTTTTACTATTATGCTTCTTGTCAGTTCTATGTAAACAATACAAACTAAACCCTTCAACTTCCATATTACTGTTTTTATTTGACCATGTTTCTGTTAAAAAGATAATATCATTGTCACTGAACATTTGTTTCATTTCAGGTGTTTCAAGTTTATTTACATTTTTAGAGATCAAACCGTTCACATTCAACAATACGAGCTTAATTGCCCGTCTCTCCCCGCTAACCTATTGTCTGTTTAAATCCGACTGTAGAAGTCCCGTGCACTGATCTCTGACCGCGTCAGTTAATACAGTCTGCGTATTAAGTCTATACGTAGTAGTCTCGTCAATACTGCGCGAAGAATTCACTTCCGGAGACGGTGCTCGTCTGGTGGTAAGGTTGTCGTTATTGACGCCAACTCCAGCAGGCTGGCGCTGAATAACCGGAGTAGGTATTTCAATATTGGTAACAAACCTAGCTCTCTCTGGTTCAGGCTGTACGTGTGCTGTCGCCGAAATGTTCATATCCGTCGGCGTAACAAAACCAATTACCTGTGTACTCATGATGTCCGGCCTAGATTGATCACGATCACTAGGAATGTTTGTATCATCAACCTCTGTAGACGCTGAATACACAGAATGATGAAAATTAGTAGAGTTTGGCGATGTGACCGAATTTAAATAATCACAGCGGTCTCGCTGTAGAATATCCTGCCGATCTGGGAACTCGTCGTGAATGCATTTCCCATTCACTAACAGTTTTGCGGGATAAGCTATTTTAACATTGTTTCTGAGGTTATTTCGTTCCTCACGAAACATCGGCCAAATACGTTTCCTCGCATTTGATAACTCTTTGGGATAATCCCTATCGATACCAAAACGAGTCCCTTTAAGCATGCTGGCTCTTTCAAGGATGAACTCTGTGTCCGGGAAATCCCAGAAAGCTACAATAATGGGGCGCCGTGTGATTTGCGTCATAGCCCTTGCTCGACGAATCGATCCAAGCCGATGGACTCTCTGCACGTAGAAATCGGACAAATTCAAATCCAAATAGTCCTCAAAAAAGTCAGCCAGCACATTGTAGGTGTTCTCATTAATTAAATCCGCTAACCCATAGAATATGAGGTTTGATCGGCGTGATCTAGCCTCTAGGTCAATGCTATGGTAGGCTAACATCTTCAGGTAAGTATCGCTCACGGATTTGTGCGTTTCTAACTGTTCTATTCTTTTTATAGTGGAATTTAGGGTATTAGCTAAACTAGATGTAAGCGATAAAATGTCCTTGTCGTTCTGGTCTAGTTTTTCTAGTTTTGTAACAATAAATGATAACTTCTGGTTCAAATCACAAGGCAAAGAATATGAACTATTTGTAGGACTGTTCATTGATGAATCTTTGTTACCTCTATTGTCTCTATTCCACCCTATCGACTGATTTATAGGTGTTTGATCACATTGATCCCAACCTGATATCGGCAAAAAGCGGTTCTGTGTGTCCACTGCAAAAGTCACATTTTGACACTTTGGCGTGCTCTGGTTTTCCATTTTTCTTTAAAAATTCCACTTTTATTGCACTAAGAACACTGTTTTTGCGATATAATCCGTTGCAACTATCCAAAATCTATTCGAAATCACACAAAAACGAATATTTTTTGTCCGCTCAAATTTTCAAACCGCCATCTTACCATGTCACGTAATTATCAAGAAGTATACAGTACAATTTTCGAAGTGTTTGTCTTCTAATCACAGAACTAAGAATAACCAAATAATTACTCATGATCGCATCTCATTTAAATCATTGAACATTATGTTAAACACACCGGGTTCCGCTATTAATTGAGAATATCAAGAGTCAACAGAGCCAAAATACGATCAAACGACACCGACAGACTTGCGAATTCACCACGTGGAGAGGCGGAGTTATCCAGCTGATAGTAAAGAAATCGATTGTGATTGGTCAAATCGCCCATTGCTTAACCTTGAATGAGGTGTGTATTGAAAAGCGACCTGTGTTTACAATGCAAGAAACAGAAAATTATGACATGTCGATTTTGAATAAACGGATGTCGGCGAATTTAACACTTGTTGGAAATAGATCAAAGCTTGTTAACGGTTGTCTGGGGAGAACACTGGGACCCGGCCCGGTCCTTGTTAGCCGAGCAAAATCTCGATCCACAACTGCTCCAACCTAACCAAACTGGCAACCCACGCTATCTCCCGCTTGTCACGTGACTGATTTGTTTTTAATCGTTCTTTTAATATCCTTTCCTTGCGAATCACAACATTAAATTGTTTTCTTGTTTTTATTTGTAGAATTATCTTTCAAAGTTCGCATTCCTTCTCGAAATATTTGTATTTTCTTAAAATGCACTACTTTTTATGCCACACAACTACGAAATCTTTCAGGCGTAACTAAACTACTCATTCGTATCCAGTTGCTTGTTCACTGCCGTAGCTGGTCATGATTTCACTCTACATTGTCCGATGGAATTTTTGGCATGGATTCTCCAAAATTACACGGAAACTTACTATCAATCGCTCAGAATTCGTGGAATGGTGTGCTGCATTGTGCTTCACACTTGTGCAGAACATTTCGGCCTGCTCTCGCGGTGACCACTTACTTGATACGCTCTCGTGGTCGCAATGATACACCCGAAGTTCAGGACTGCGCGTCGCAGAGTTCACAGCATCGTTAGTAAAATACTGGCGCATGCGCGCTAGTATTAAAAACCAAGTATTTTTATGATACACGCACTATGCATATGCTACTGTTATTATATTTCCGGTTTTACTTAACCTAATTAGGTTATTTCGAAAAACCGGTTCGACGTATGTAGTCAATTCATTAAAGACATCGGTAATTTTAGCTTTTACGGTCAATGGAATGTGGAGGTTAAGCATGAGGAAAGCAAGACAAGTAACAGTAAAACAACTGTTATAGAAGTAAGGCAATTAAGGCCCGACTGCTAAATCGTAGTGTGTAATAGGTAATAAGTTTACAAGTTAATGTAAATTTTAAACAATGAAAACGCATTTTCACATTTATGTAGAAACATTTCAACAGCAATGGGAATGAGCGTTATCGGTTACTTGATAATTACACGGCGCATCAGCGCCGTGTTATTGTGATAACGAATTGAGATTGACCATGGACAGATGGAGGAGCACGTGACTGTTTAGGCAATAGACCACTAATTCAAATCCGAAAGATTTCTTGACCGTTTCACTGCTTTGCATATCTCTACTTCAGCAATCAAGCTGATTTTAAACTGATGCTAACAACTGAGATAGAGTCTAATAGACTTCCACTTTAGCATTTCATCACATTCCGAATTTACTGTTGGGTCAAGCCATTAAAATATTAGATTTAGAACGAACTTAGAGACACATTAAAATCCCACTTTTATCATAGCATGAACGGTTATTTTTTCTGCATTTAAGTTTATCGTCTCGGTTGCAGAACGTTTGTTTACAATCTATCAGCAACATTTTTAAACGCAATCTATTTATAGCTTTCTTTGCGAGTTTATACATCTGCTGGATAATCAATGTTAGTGACTGTTAATCGGTTTGATACAGTTCTCTCATTATATAAGTATTTTACTTTCGCAAAAATCGATTTTGTTACTTTAAATAATTTTATGCGGATGCAAACAGAACATTGTGACTACCAATAAACATATTTCTTATAATTGGTAACGAAATTAAATGCATCAAACATAAGAGAGGTTTCATATTGTGGTTTCGTTTTGCTAATGTGAGCAATCGCAATTTTGCGTAAACAGGCAAAACATCTGAGAGCGGGCTTCCTTCTTAAGTAAATGCCGTTTAAGAGGCACCTTCTTCGCATGAAATTTGTTAAAAATCATAAAGAATTTCCTAGAAAGGTTACTTCGCATCTGGCTGATTATATTCCCATTTAGAGGCAAACCTACGCTTTATGTGTCCAAACTGTACACGGGGTATAGGCCTTAACTACATCACAGCTGTCAGAGAGACGACAGATAGGCCTAAGCCTTGGAATCAGACGCCTACAGTTGGAACCAGGCGCTTTTTTGTTGGACACGAAACGGAATGAAATAAAGACGAAACGAAATGAAATAAAGGTTAGTAAATTTCTTAAAGACATGTCCAATGTAACAACATACATTATAAGATCCTTAAATTGGACCAGTTATGCCTATATAAAAACACATAATATAGGCATAAAGGGAGAGATATATGGTACTGGGGTGTTGTTGTTTAAACTTAACACGGGGAATACCCCTAAACTACCCCGCAGGTGTCAGAGAGACGACAGATAGGCCTAAGCCTTAGATAAGTACAAATTTGAGAGGTAATTTAAAAGCATCATGTAGGTTGCAGTTGTTATCGACCGAAATGAATAGATCACTGCTACTCTATAATGCGCACCTCCTGTCCCGAAGGTACTACCGATAAAATGAGGTGTGCGTATTCCGGTGAGCGAGGTGCTTGATCAAATTCATCATAACAAGGTCGGTTATGTCTTCTTAGAATGATTTTTACGCTTTATTTTTTTTCTTCGATGTATAATGAGTAAATCTCGGCGAATCCGACGAGTTCAAAGAAACCACCTGCAACACATACAGTTCATTCTTATTAAGGTCGAACTATAAACTTTTTGTGCAATGTTTGTCTAGATCCTAAAAATCCTGCTAAAATTGATATAACCGACCTTGTTATTGTTGAATTCGAAAAGGCACCTCGCTCACCTTACTTTCTCGGTATTATTGTAGGTACCGGAGTTGCGCGTTAAGTAGCAGTGTAGGTGAAAGAAATATTTATGTGATTAAGTTGTACAGAACATTGTACATTATGTAATAATGTTCATTGGTCGGACAGCACGCATATCGTTATGCAAATACATCATTTGAGATCCTTATGACTAAAATCAGCATTTTCAACTTAACTGAAACATTAACATCTTTACAACATTTTATAGTTTAGCTTAAAACTGTACGTAAAACAAGCAAGATTTCTATTCTTTTGCAACATGACACTGGGTAGGATTTGCTCGATTCTTCTAGTAATCTTACTTTTCCACATATTTCTTTCAACACGTTTTGTTGTTGTAATTTGTTGTTTTCGTTTTTGTTGTGGTATTGTTGATTTATTTCTGTTTCATTCTTAAACGAATCGTATTTTTTGGTTGATATTTTAAACTTTAACTCAGTAATTTTTTTACTCATTTTTCGCACGATGGTCATAGAGTTAAAAATGCTGTTGTTTTAGTTCTAAACATGACATAATATCGACGGGTTAATGCCAAAAGGTACCAAGCGACATTTTTGTGTTTTCGAGAAAATCAAGTTTTAAAGTTCAAAGTTGAATGGTAAATCAAGGATTGCTGAGTTTAAATTGATACTTCACAAAGTAATAGATTATATCAAGTCCTATATATCTAAATAATATACATGTCATTATCTTAATTAATGACTGCTAATTAACTAGTTTTATGCTTGACACCTTTTGGCATGCGTCCAAATAGGCAATAGTTTCTTGCAGAAGGTACCATATAAGGTATTTGGTTCCTTTTGGCTCTAACTGTTAAACGGATTTATTTCATATTTATGCTTAAAAGGAACCATGTAAAGAATGGTCCCTAATGGTTTTCTGTCATTTTACGCAAAATGAACAACAAGACTAACCAGATTTTAATTTTATTTGAGCTAGTAAATAGGAAATGACATTTTATGTGTTATATATAACGAAAAGCAAAATAGATCAGTCATAGAAGGACTATTACACACAGCTAAACTAGTATTTCTTGTAAACAACTGACTTGAAAATGTAGACTGCATAATATTTAGACAATGTACTTAGAGATAAACATACATTCAAACATAGGCCTGTATGCTATCTATATTCTTTACTCTGCTTCTGTATCCTCGGCTTCGGAGTCAATTGGTACAACATGCTTTTCAGTCTTTCTGATTGGAAAATAAGCATAATGTTGATAAAACTCTTCTGGAATTATTTCCCGTTCACAAAGACGGATGGGATCCTTTAACTTCTGAATCAATATTGGAAGTTTGGACAGGTAGCACAGACGCAGGTCTTTATCACACTGGCCACTTTTAGGATTATCCCTCTTTCCTTGTTGACATTTGTACTTTGATTTCCTGAATGTTGGTGATGTCAAATGTATAATACAAGCACAGACCTCGGACTGTCGTGTCACAATTGTAGCCACTTTACACGGAGTCAGTTTATACACTGGCTAGTAATGGATGTTTTAAGATTTTTCAACACTTCTGTGCTTCAATCTTTGAATGCAATAATATGGTTGTATTTTGTTGGTACAGTTACATATGGATTTTTCTTCCGAGCTAATGCGATAAGTGTACACCACTGTAAAGGGACAGACGAGTGTGATTTTCTTTGCTGTTTCCATGGATGCATGGACCGAATTACATTCCATCTGTGAATGTTCTGATAACAAAAACTTGTGAATATACAATTTAATTGTGGTACAATTGATATCAATTGATATTGCGTACAGGTGTTATGAAGAAACACACTGGTTTCTGTCTGCCACATGAATCAGAATAGTAAACTATTTTGTTTAGGTCTGTTGAATGAAACACAGACTTTGTGTTCTTTGGAAGGAATTTCGCATATTCACAAGATCCTCGTTTGCCCTGGGTTTCGTCCCACATGTAACAGATGACATGTTTATTCCTCTAAAGAATATAGTACAGTAGTATGTACCAAATAAGCTGAGTGTGTGTCTGAGATCTTTAGACCAGTTTCATAGTGTAACTGTCTCTTCTAATTTGGAACTGAATCAACAACCTTAATCAGCATGTGTTTTATGCCTATAAGAACCAGAGCTGGGTTGAGAGACTGCTTGTACAGGACTAGCGGCGTGTTCTGTGATTTGATAAGTAAGACTCATGTAATTCATGCATAGGAACTGGTTTCTATGTCCTGATAGCTAATGCCTGTGCTATGCTCTGTGTCTTCATAAATATGACCAGTAATGTGCTTTGTGTTCATTTATAGGACCAAACCTGGGCTCTTTCACTTCAAGAATAAGATCAGTACTTAGCTCTGTATATTGATGTATGGCACAATTACTGGATTTGTTCCAGAATATTTACTGTAGGACCAGAAATGTTCATGAAGCATATAAATAAACTCCACAGGTATCTATCCATCTTGTGTAGGGAGTCGTTCTTCTTGCCCATTTCGAGTAGGTACTTCCCCAAGCAGCATTACGTGTTTAAATCATCATCAGACCATGCATCATTCTGGCAAAACAAACATGCATTTATTACACCCATGGGAAATATTAGCCCTGTTATTCTTGAAATAGCAGGATAAGCAGAATCTTAATTTTAAAGTTGCATTATTTAAGATGTTAGATAATAAAATCATAATAATTTCAGAAGTTTTTTAATATTGTCATTGTAATAATTGCCATAGAAGTTCCACACAAACGAACAAGAAATAAGCAATAAAAGATTAATTTGTAGTTACAAAATCAGATTAATTTCATTTATCATTTAAATATCAATAACTTCACTTTAATTACAATGGAAATTTAAAAATAGTAATTATGAGTTACTCACATTTTCAGCAGTTTCCATAGATTCATCATTCTTAAACTAGCAGAAATTTCCTTTAAATGCTAGACAACATTCCATTTATCTAGGTGTGAACAGATTACAGCCGATCTTGTTATAATTAATTGGTGGACAAGTGTAATTGGATATAGAACAGTATCTTTCTTTTCTGTACCTTTTCATGTATTAGCAAACAGTGCCATAAGGTACCAAATAAACACTTCCACTATAGAAACTCAATGATATGTTAATGAAAATATGTTGCCAAAAGGTGCTAAGCGTCATTTGGTTCTTTCTGGAATATAAATATTTATCTCTCTATGCTATATAAATAATGGCCATAAGGTACCAACTGCCTACCTGGTTCCTTCTGGCATATACTGACATGCGTTTGGTCCTTTATGGCAACACACATTCCTTCAATTATCACTTGGTCCATTTGGTTTTAACGTCATAACTTTTTCAAATGTTAATATATGACTTTGAAATTTATACAGAATGTGGATACCATAAAACTATATCAAAATATATTAAAAGGTCATTTTCACCAAAAATGTCGTTTGGTACCTTCTGGCATTAACCCGTCGATATTCTTTCCAAGATGCTGTAGAGTTCTTAGATTTCAAGTTACATGTTTCTATTTTTTCATTAATGTGTTACTTGATCATAACAGAACTATCTTCATAAGACATCTGACATAGTCTGTAATTTGTTCTAATCATTCAAGTTTATTCTGAAATTTTCCAATTAATTTTACAGTTCATTTCCTTCTTTAAAAAATATTATACCATCTCTTTGAAATAAATAGTTTGCATCTCTGTGCCGTAGAAAAGCAGTTTTTTTTGGTTTTATCATCTCATTTCCTTAACATTTAAATATGTTTGTGTCGCCCTCAGGACAGCGAGACCAGCAAAACGACAAGACATAATGCGATATTGCGAACGTACGATGCGAGGGCACGATATTAATATCACATCTTCGCATCGTACTTTCGCGATCTCGCATTGTTGTTCGCGATCCCGCATCGCGTGTTAATTATGTTTTGTTTATCTCGCTCTCCTAAAGGTCAGCGAGCACTATCGTCGGGGGTGGGGGGGGGGCGTGGGGGGGGGGGGGGGGGGGTCACGCACAACCGTTACCGCTGGTGAAGCGAGAAAATTGTTCTGCAAACGTCCAGTGACGGTTCTGTCGATGTTTATTTTGACCAAGAAAGGTAGGTGGTCAGCGTTGACTCGTTTTTATTAAAATATCAAACATCGTTTTGAAAAACGGGGATCGTAATTCGATATGAGTTGAATTTATCTGCATGCTGGTATAATATGAGACCAATATACACAAACATCGTTGAGTTATGACGATCACTCCACTTCTGAAATGAGCGAAATTCAATGTGAAGAGAAGATGTATTAAGTAATAAGTTGTTTTTTTTTTCATCTTGTATCACTGAGGGAAGAAAGTTTTCGTTCTGTTGTTTAGAAACGTTCGCAGAAGAATTTTCTCGCTTCACACGCGGTAACGGTTGTACGCGTCTCCCCCAATCTCTCCCCCAACCCCCACACACACCCGTGACTATTGCTATTACTTATGAGGTATTGATTATTGTACTCTTAAGGCAATGCTAGGCATGGTCTTATGGAGATTATAAATATAGACACGAAAGCAATGCCACCGTGACCGTTAGTTTCTGTCTAAATTTTCAATTTGAAGATTATCACATTCGCCTGTTGAATAATTCACTTGTGTCTAACCTTTTTAAATGCATTCTTTCAAAGGCATTCGTCTTATATTTGAAGTTTTGGATTATGGTGTTGCAGAAATACACACTTCATGTTCTAAGATAGAGTTTTATATTTCTTAGTTATATTGTCCAGTCAGCATATGTTTATATTCACATTCTAGTTCCATAACTATTTTAACCAACCGGAAAACTTATTTTACTTTGTGTGTGGTTATTAGATGGCGAGATCACGACAACAAAAACCTGATGCGATGTGATCGTGGTTTTGCGATCTCGCATCGTGTTGTGGTCTTGTGATTTCATGGTATCGTCCAAGAGGTCGAAACAACAAACCCTTAAATTAGCTGCATAGCGCTGTGCCCCCTCGCTTTCACCATACGTTTAAGACGTTGCGCACAGTCTTCGACTAGTGACGTTTTTCGGGGGTATTTTACAATTCGCCGTTGATTGATTAAACGTATGCTGTTGATTTTACAACATGTTATATATAAAATGAAGGAGAATTTTTTTCCAATTACGGCAGTATTCCTTGATTTAAAAAAAACATCAACTGCTATTTGAATATATATTCATAAAGAATGCGCTAACGTCGTTTTGGACGTGTCCCAGCGTAACACGCGACTAGTAGTTTTGTTCGGGAAAATTCTGCAGTTTGTTTATAAATTGAACGAAGCTCACCAAATTTTGGCCATTGACGTTGACATCACACCCGTTGATAACATCATCAACGGAATGTAATTCAAAATGCCGGAATTCGCAATACAGAATATTTTCTAAGAAGGAGTAGTTTGTCCCATTTCCGTCAAATTTAACGGAGCTCATGTTTTAAACGATATTTACACACACAAGGGAAACGGTTAAGTTTTGATTTACACATAAAGAAATTGTAATTTTCCTCTTGTACGTTTCCATATAAAAACAAATTTAATGATCACTTTACTAAAATGACAGTTATAAAATATCTGTGTCTAGCAAAATTGTGAAAATCCGTGAAATTTGCGCTATTTCCAAAATTGTCGTTTGTTTCAGTAGAAGTATGAAAACTGCCGTTTATTAATATGAGAAACAAACCTGTATTGATCTTGTAATTTTTTCGCTTAATCTTTAAATATATACTTTATGGTATATAGAGTTATAGTTAAAACGCTACGAATACAAATTCATGTCTAGCAATAATGTGAACTGCCCCATTTTGGCGGCGTCAGATAACGTCCAACAAATCTGCGTGTTTTGTTATTTCTTAAAATTTCATTTGAGTAATATATTCTAGATAGAAATTAAATCATTCAAGCGCAGTGATTGTTTGAAACATTTTGTCCGCCTTAACGGCTAGAAAAAGCACTTCCTAAATTCCTACGAAGTGCCCTATTACGCACATTTATTTGAACAAACTCGACTTCAACAATCACGGAGAAATGCTTAAGCGAGCTAGTTCTATAAAATATGAATCAGTTTATTATCATCACTAAAAAGAAAAGAAACGTTGGAGTTTGGCATGCAGTTACTGTTGTAACTGCGTCTTATATGTCATGCTATCCTCTAGTGTAATGAATGAATAAATAATAATTTAAAAAGGAAACGAAATATAAAGCATTGACAAAAATAGCTTAATTAAAAGCTTTTCAATTAATTAACCTACGCTGTTATATTTTATGCCAGAATTAAGTGTGCACTTATTATATCCAAATAAAAAGTTCGGTTTGTTTTCAGTTTCTTATTTTCGACATTTAAAAGTATATCATTACAGGTACTTTTTATGCATTACGGTTTAGAAAACATGATGCTTCAGTTGGTCTCTTATATTTGTTGTAAATATTTTTAGCATGTTAAGTAAAACACAGTCGTTCACTTTTGAATGCCAAAATGTATGTTTGTATATATCATGCTAGTATATTTACTTGCAAACATAAAAATTTTGTAAAACTTTTATTTCGTTGTACTATAATTCCTATTTACGCGTTGCCCTAATACGACGTCCTGAGCGCTGAAATGACGTTACGCTTTATAGTCGAACACTGTGCGCAACGTCTAAACACAAACACATCGCATTTTACGTGTACTCCTTTTGCTGCATTAGCAGCAATTTTTTACTTGTATGTATTTATACCAAAATTTTATTGTGCGTTGTCATGCTTGTTCTCCTATATCCATATTAGGCTAGCTTTGATAATATATGTTTACATTCATGTTCTTTGATTTGTTTGATTGTATTCACTTTTGTATTTTTCGCTTATACATCTGCCATTGTTAAGGGCAAGAAACAATATTGTTTATGCCTAATAAAATATTGAACGGCGGTAGAAGGTAGGTAGTGAAGCCAAGTGTAGTATTCAAAGCGTGATAACTGCATGACTAAAGTTAAATTATTTTTTACCTCCCTTTATCAAGTTTTAATACTTTAATAACAATTTTATCTGTATTTGAAAATAAATAATACTTTTTGAAAATTGAGTCCCTTAAATTAACTATATGTCTACATTAAAATTAAACTTAATTATTATATCTGACAATTCGATTTGCAAACACACAGAAACGAAGCAGCGCAAAGCAAAAACACTTAAAAATCCACTTGATTAAAATGATACTGCAATATACAAGGTCCTTTAAAGGTACTTTTAATTATGAAGTGAGAAATCAACAATTTTATTTTTGTCATTCATCAAATGAAATTAAAGATCATAGTTACATGTGTTCGACAAGAGTACATTACATATTGTTGATGGTAACTCATTACTCAGGAAGGTATTTAAATTGATATTTTGTGTTGCTTTGATTTTTGTGTTTGGGTGCAGATGGAATTTTAGAGATATTTAAGTCGAACTATTTTTCTTTACTTTTCTAACTTTTATTAACATATAAAAATAAACATGCATGAATAAAATTGATTGATGCAAAGTTTGATGGAAATGCATTTTTTTACGTTAGGGAGATTTTGATATTCTTCCTTTTTAGCAATGACAGTACGATGACAACTGCGCATTCCATAGCACCAACATATAACGTGACGGTCTAAAACCATTATCACGAAGAGGCAGCAATGGCGTACCATATATTTGCATTCATTTATGTAAAATCGGGAAGGCAAGTACTTATAAACGCCTATTGTTTTATAAACCATATACCTGATTTTGTAGCTCGATATCATATTACTTTAATTTAACATTGCCCAACTGCGGTGATAATGGTTTTAGACTGTCACGTTGTATGGTATGGCAGTTGTCATTGTTCAATTATTGATAAAAAAAGGGAAGAATATCAATATCTCTCTAACGGAAAAATGCAGTTCCGTCAAACTTTGCATAAATAAATCTTGTTATGTATGTTTATTATTTATACCTCAAGAAAAGTTAGAACAGTAAAGAAAAATAGTTTTACCTAAAAAAAATCACTAAATTCTGCAGCCAAACACAAAAACAAAGCAACATTTTGCCCAGATACAGCCCATATGGGGCCCATTTGGGCTTGCGTGCTGGGCACTAATCATCATTTTCAATGCCTTCCACAGTAATGAGTTACTAACAACAAAATCTAAGATCACTTTGTCTAACACATGTACACAGTAAGGAGGTATTTGTGAAAGTGTGTTTTGGATGTAAATTTCATGGTTGCGGAAATGGCAGATAAGAAATTGTTGAGTTCTCTCTGTATAATAAAAAGTTCTTTTAAAGAATCTTGAATATTGTCAGTATCATTTTGATCATGTGGGCATTTGAACTGTTTCTGTTTTGCGATGCTTCGTTTTTGTGTTTGATCGCTAATAGAATTTTAGGGATTTTCAAGCTTTATTTTTCTTTACTGTTCTAAATTGTCTTAACACTTTTGTCTTTTCGTAATTGGGAAATTATTGACTTTTTAAAAATTAAATCTAAGCGATTTCACTCTTAAATGTTTCTAAGATCGCCATTAGGGTATGCCAAAGAATTTTGAAGTTATTTTAAGAAATTCAAAAAATGGTTTTAGGGCAAAGTTTTTCACTACAGACGTAATTTTGATCCAAAAAGGTCCAAATTTAGAGAAAAATATGATCTTCTTGTTGTAATGATTTCATTCTAAAATATTTCTAAAGTTGCATAAGGTAGCTGCTATGCTTGCATCAGATCTCGTGGTAACCGCAGAACCCAGCTTACTTGAACACGCAATAAAACAGTTAAAAAATGTTCGTCGCCGTATGATATGTCTTTGATTTCCAGCTGGCAGGGCGACAGTTTAAAAAACAATTTTCACAACGGCGTTCCATACTAATGTCCTAATTACAAGCCTCGTTTTGAAGTGTCTGGTTTTTTAAGGGGCAGGGGATAGTTTAGCACTTTGGTCCCGGTCGATTTTCTAAGTATTTGGGGTAGCCGTGAATAAAATGCATTAAAATCATTGTTTGAATTAAAGATGGCATATTCTTTTATAATATTGTATAGTATATGAAATGTGAAATCTGATCACAGTGGCTCAAATGCATGGATGCTAGCTTTGTATGTTCTGAGTTGAACAGTTGCCGGATGAAAACGCATTCGGCCGGGCTGAATTTGAGAATAATTTGGGGGTGAGGTATTTCAATGTCAAATGCTGAAAAATCGAAACGGATGGAAGACACTTGCTTGGGAGATTAGGGACACATAAAATATTAGCATGAAAGGGGTTTAATTTGAAAAGTCATTGCAGGAAATATTTTGCAGGTTCTCAAATATGTAGAATTTCGGCCAAATTTGCATTGGAAAATCAGGACTTGGGGTGACTTTAAATGCCTGTGTAGATCAAATGACTGGTTCTGTGGAACAGTTGGTTGTGGTTTGTAAAAAGCTAGACCCCTGCAACCAGGGTCGTAAATCAATAGTAAATTATAGAGACCCTGCTGCAACACAGAAAGTACAACAACACAATTTTAGCTGTGCAAAGTTTTTATTTTTGGTCAATGTAAGCTTGCGCACGGGGTCCCAGACTCTGACGGAAGCCTCTGTCCCCTGCGCCCTTAATGAACAATGTCTTCAGACGTACTGATTGCCTTTGCGAAATCAGAGCGTCTGAATGATTAAGACTATCGTCGATAATTGTTTCTGATTGCGGGCCTGACTGAACTTAACTCGAGGCTCGCTTTATGCTAAACCGGCAGCTGTTAACAAGATAAGACCAGAAAACTTTATTTGTAATTATAAACAATTACCTCTCCGCTATTACAAGTAATAGTGTTACAGCCACGAACATCCCTTGAAGGTGAATTACAATTATAACAGGTGATTGCTGAAATAAATCAGAAAAATATACAGTAAAACTTCCATCATCAATTTCCATCCAGGGGTAACCCCGAAAGAGGCTTATTAAGACAATAGGTCTTTGTTAAAATGTGAATTTAATTTTAAGTTAGTCACTGGGACAATGTGGCTTTTATCCACAGATAGACTCTAGTTACAGTCTTTAGCACAAGTTGGGCTGTGTTTTGTTCTTTAAAATATACATAATTGTGAATGTTTTACTGAAATGATTTAAAACATGCTCTCTCTCTCTCTCTCCCTCTCTCTCTCTCTCTCTCTCTCTCTCTCTCTCTCTCTCTCTCTCTCTCTCTCTCTCTCTCTCTCTCTCTCTCTCTATTCTTTTTCGCTGCGTGGGGTTTGTGTTGTGAGTGTGGCGATTCCTGATATGCATATATTACTTTTTTTCTTCTTTAAAATTTTAGCGTTGAAGAATACTTCCATGTAACCCAGTAGAAAAACCTAAACAAAAATAGCGTTTAGCATGCATACCAAATCACTCAGTATTCCTCCGTGGTCTATTCGAATGAAGTCCGTTTTAATGCACGATACTTTTTTCTTCATCTGGGGGCCTCTTTAACCTTCGAAATCAGCCTGTGTGTGACTTGTTTGTAGGTTTGTCAGGAAAACAAGCGGAAGCAATCATTCTCTATCTTTTTTGATAGAGGCGGACTAGTGCCGGAACAACGATTGTTTATTTTTGGTGTGATACCGCGTTTAAAATTGAGTATGTTTGGTTAGAGATCAGTAATTTTCTTAAAGACTATTAAAGTGAACCCCCAATAACCTGTACGTTTGCGAATAGATGAAATTTAGGTCTTCACACCATCTATCTTCTATCTTCCAGTAATGTCGAACCCCTGATGGGGACCTAGACATTTTGCGCGTCTGCTGGGAGACTGTTAGTAAAGAATAAAGATTAAGAATGGATAGGGTTTATAAGAGCTGTAAAAAAAGAAAGATAGAGGGGTTATGTTAAAAGTAAAAGTGTACTATGTTAGCTTATGGGGAGACATGTCCAACACAGCCTACAGCTTTGTTGAACTGCTCAATCGTCTGACATAAGACAATGTCTGGTGGTAGATTGTTCCAATGGAATATGGCTCGAGGGAAAAATGAGTATTTGTAATAATCAGTTGTAGCAGTAATAAGTTGATAAGCCAATGGGTGAGAATGTCTTGACTTCCTAGTCATTGGGATAAGGTTTCCAGAAATGGGAATTTCCACAAGAGAGTTGGTTATCTTATACATCATGGCGAGACGACAGTCTATGCGCCGTTGATCTAATTTGCGCCAGTGTAGGGACTCAAGCATTTCTGATACACTAGAAAGTCATCCAAAATCATTCTTTACCCATCGCGCTGCCCTGCGTTGCACTGCCTCGATCTGGTTTGTTAGCGTGTCCGTGTACGGGGACCAGACAGAGGAGCAATACTCCAACTGGGGTCTTACTAACATTTTGTAGGCTGTTGCTTTGAGGGGTTCAGAGTGAGTTTTTATATTCCTGCGCAGGAAGCCCAAGCTACAACTGGCTTTTTTAGTTTCTCTGTTAATGTGGGTATCCCAGGTCAAGTCTGATGTGATGTCAACCCCTAGGTATCTAGCTGAGGAGGTTGAAGCCAACTGAATACCATACAAGGAATATTTATTCTGTACCGGTGTTTTTGACCTAGTAACATGAATCACCTGGCATTTGGACGGGTTAAACTCCATATCCCAGTCATGGCTCCATTTTTCAAGTGTGCATAGGTCATTTTGGAGGACTTTTGATTGATGTTTGGATGTCAGTGTTAAGTAGATGGCTGTGTCGTCAGCAAATAGCCTTACTTTGGATTGTATATTTTCTGGTAGGTCATTAATGTATGTAAGAAATAGTAGGGGCCCAAGCACCGAGCCTTGGGGAACCCCAGAGGAAACAGGAATGGAAGGAGAGCATATGCCATTTATGACAACTGATTGTTGTCTGTCATCTAGGAAGGCCTTAATCCATTTAAGATTTGAACCTCGAATGCCATATCTATGGAGTTTTAGAAGAAGTTTTTCATGGCTGACCTTGTCAAAAGCTTTGCTAAAGTCTAATAGGATAAGATCTGTTTGCTTTTTCTGGTACATTTAGATGGATTTAACTAGGTCATTTACAAGCATAAGGAGTTGGGTCTCGCAAGAGCGCTTTTCCCTGAAGCCATGCTGTAGCTCATAGAATAGGTTACGACTATTTAAGTATTTGGTTATAGAGGAAGAAACAATATGCTCCAAGGTTTTGCATAATATGCATGTCAGTGATATAGGCCTATAGTTGGCAGGGTCAGACTTTTCCCCCTTCTTGTATACTGGTGAGACGCTTGCTTTTTTCCAATCAGTTGGGATTTTACTTTCGTTTAAAGAGTTTTGAAAGAATAGTTAGTATAGGAGAGAGTTCTAATGCCAAAGTTTTTAGGATTATAGGTTTTATCATGTCAGGTCCAGCTGCTTTATGGGGATTTAATTTTTTCAGGAGTTTTTCTATACCTCTCGTACTTACTGTTATGTCTGGCATCTCTGATGTTTGGTCATTTCTGTTTTCCTCTATTTTCATCTCACAGAGTGATTTAAGGCTAATTGGTGTTTTAGGACTAAACACAGATTGAAATTGATCATTAAGAATACTTGCTTTTGTTTGGTCATCTTGGAAGGTTTTGTTGTCCTTGCGCAGGGGGGGGGGGGGCAACAGATCCTGAGTCTTGTCTAGAGTGTTTCAAAAGTGAAAAGAGCTTTTTTGAATTTGGTTTAGATGTCTCCGAATATATGTCCAAAATATCTTCAAGGTAGTTTTCATAGCTAATTTTAATTGATTTCTTTGCCAAATGTTTAAAGTCAAGAAATTTCTTTTTATCTTTATGATTACCTGTTTTACGTTGTTTTTTGAAGGCTCTGTCGCGTCTGCGTAGAAGACGTTTAATTTTCTGGTTGATCCAAGGTAGGCTATTTTTTGAGGATGACATTCTAGTTGGGATAAATTTATTAGTTATTGAGGTCAGAGTGGAGTGAAAATCTAGCCAAAGATGTTCAATATCAAGGTTTTCGTATTTACCTGTATGAAGCATGTCCTGGTGATACGATACTAGTGAGTGTTTCATCTGGTCCCAGTCTGCTTTCTTGAAAAGAGGGATTTTCCGAGGTGTTTGTTTCAGAATTTTAGCTGTGGTTGACACTTGTATTTGGACAATATCATGGTCACTTATGCCAGGCAGAATATTAACTCTATTTACCAGTGTTGGATTGTTAGTAAAGAATAGGTCAAGAATATTTGATTGGCGAGTTGGTAGTAGAACCATTTGTGTTAGATTTATGTCATTAAATTTATCAACTATTTCTTTATAATAAGATTGGTACTTGCACTCAGCAGTGGGGCATGACTTGTCCCAGTCCATCTTTGGGAGATTCATGTCACCAGCTACCCATATGTGACATTTTAATTTCTGGGCCTTATCTAAAGATTTTGCAAATTCAGTAGAACTGTGGGTGTCATATTCATGGGGTTTATAATAAGCACCAATTTGTAATGATTTATTTCCAAAGAGGTCTATTTTTACCCAGAGGTACTCACAATCAGACTGGATCTGGGGCATTGCCTGTGCGATGATGTTATTTCGCACCGAGATAAATACACCACCACCATTTTGATTTAGTCGGTCTCTGCGAAAAGGGTTATACCCCTGGTCTGGACTAAAGATTTCATTATCAAAATGTTTCGGTTTTAGCCATGATTCGGTTCCAATAATAATATCAGGCTTTGTTGAATCAATGAGATTGGCATATTCTAGCTTTTTATCTACTATTGACCTACAGTTTATGACAAGGACTTTTAGAGATCTGCGTATTTTGTTTTTAGTATTATTCCTAGGATTCTTAGTTGCTGACAGGTTTACAGGTCTTGAATTTACTTTGGGATTAGGGGTGGATGTTTTTGGAGAGAGTGTTTGACTAATGGTTTCAGATTGGTTAAGTTTTTCAAATGAATTATATGATTCAAATGATTCTGGGTCTGGCTGCTGGTGATGTTAAGGTTTTCACATTTTGTACACTTCCAAACACCAACTTTGGAGTCATTTGCCAGTCAGTCATACATTGACTCACTCACATTTTTTACAATTTGCATGGAACCAGGTGAAGCACCCCTCACACTCTATGCCTTTGCATGTCCATGTGACAGGTGTCTCGCATATTCCACAGGGGAAAACAGTAGAGTTACATTCAAGGTACTCATGAGTCTGAACTGGTCCGGGGTTTTTCTCAACATCTAGAGACAGCGCAATCAGTAGCAGCGCGAGGAAAAAGAGAGTTTTTCGAGCACATCTGCCTTTTTGCATTTGAGGCTGAACCCATATCCATTTATTTTTTATGGCGAGTGCTAGTTGGTATTTCGTCCAATGTTTGAATAGATGGGTGGGGTACCCGGTTTTCTCGTGAACAGTAAGGATACCGAAGAGAACAATGACAGCAAGTGTAAACATGTCTCTGACTCCACTGGCATTAATCAATTTTACGTAGAAGAATAATTTACATTGTTTGTGTTTCTAATGCCAACAAATCTTCGTAGTAAACTAATTTAACTTGCAAAAGCATCAGGCCGGAAGTTTACCACAGCCTTAGATGTCCGGACGCGAAAACAGCTGATCGAGTGGAAAATCAAAAATTGACCTAACGTACGCAGAAAGTTTCAATGATGGTGAATTATAAAAGATTGAATATGTCAAACGAAATGTTTCTGGGCATGTCTCACCACGAAAACCTTCACCAAATGTAGAAAATTAGCAGAAATTTAGAAGAGAGAAAAATTTTCCAGCTGAAATATGCGCATGCGCAAAATTGCTCCATAATTTATATGGTTGTCTAGAAATTAAGATCATGATAGAAATCATGTTTAATGTACATTGAAGGGAAATTAACAATGAGGTATATGGAAATTGGATATTGTAGTTGTTGTTGTTCCACGGTTGTATATCACGTTATAGTTTTAGTAAGAGACTAGGGAAATCAGCATCAAATTTTGCGGCAAATAACTTATTTTTTTAACATAAAGAACAATCTTTACCAATCACAACTTAAAATTGATTTTCAAATTTTATGCATCATAGTCATATCTTGAACATTAAATGTATGTAACGGCCTATATCTTTCTAACCGAGAAAATGGATTAACATACGATTCATTCGGAAACTTGTTTCCAGATACTCATTCCTAATTTTGACTATACATGTTTATGTACTCGTAACATGCTATATGGTAAACAAATAGTGTTAATCTAAATTTTGCGGCATGTAGGTGGCAGTTAGTGTAAACGTACGGTAATATTCGTTTATCATGGTCGATCTGACTAAATAAAGGCGCGGTAACTG
Source organism: Corbicula japonica (assembly GCA_038501625.1). Classification (NCBI taxonomy): domain Eukaryota; kingdom Metazoa; phylum Mollusca; class Bivalvia; order Venerida; family Cyrenidae; genus Corbicula; species Corbicula japonica. The sequence continues at coordinate 32,574 of JAZAYU010000710.1, read as the reverse complement.
GCGCTTGACTCAAGTCAACCTCCGCGCAGTGATTTGCTTTGACTGTTTCACTGCGCATGTCTGTACTTTCAGCAGACAACGACAGTAGTAAACCAATTTTGTCTGGCGGCTATAACCGCCAGAGAATCCTAAGCGAGTTTCAGTTATCTTTCCTTGAGGTTTAAATTAGGCGGTATTCCCCACGTTTACAAAACCAGCTAGTTTTAGGTTTAAAAATACAAAGAAATTGGAGTCATATTACAGATGTATGTTTACCATTATCCCAACTGGGTTGCTGATAGCAATTTGATGCCACTTAACCTGGTCACTGATTTATTGCCATACATATGTTTGGAATGCCTACATTACTGTGATATGTTAAACCTTCGAGTTGCACAAATTCTGCACAATGTTTGCCATATAATGTTGTACAGTGCGCTGTTTACACCTTCCAGTTGCTGGTTTATAAAGTATCAGCTGTACTTCTTCTAATCTTTATCACAAATAGTGCATATTTACTCGATCATGCTTTATTCATGTCAAGGTTTATCATGAATTATTGTGATGAGCAATAAGCCTTGTTGCTAAGCAGCTTGAGAGAGAGTTTTTAAAATAGATACAGAGAGCAAGTGTGACGTCATCCAGCAGCCAATCAGAGGCCTCTAGAATTTGGTTTACAACAGTCGTTTATTTTCTGGTAACGACGGAGAAAGAGTCTATGATTTGCTTCGTTTCGCTACACAAATTACGGAAACTGTAAGGGGAAGTAACCAATGCGGGGAGTTTGGACTCAAGTTAACTATACATTATCTCCCTTTATCAATTTTTAATACTTTAAATGACATTTTTATTTGTATTTGACCATAAATGATCTTATTCTACCTCAGTATCCATAAATTAATTACGTGTCTTAATTTAAATCATCTTAAATTTAATATTTGAAACAAAATAAAAGCAGCTCTATTGTTTATTGTCTGCGCTATACAATCCCGCTCTGCCAGGTACAGTCACTCTGGTTTCACTACAGTCACGAATAAATCTTTCGCCTTTTACTAAAGATTTCCGTGCAGTGGAACAATCAATGAGTCTATAGACTTATTTCTGAAACCCACTTAATCGTGGGTACCACAAAACTAAAAATTGTCGTCACCAAAAATATGCTAATGTAGTTCGTACGTATAATATATTTTCGAGTGCTTTAATTATACTTGTAATAAATCAGTTTGACATTTATAAAGATTTTATGTGTATATCTTAACCCTTAACTCCATACAATGCAATTACAATCGGTGACATGTAGATAAGCAATCACATACATGCCATCTGATCAGGATCTACACTTTTTGCATTTTTCATTCACTGTATTATTTCTGAGGTGACCGGTGTAAAACGAATCTGGAACAAAGAAGACACTCTAAGCTCCAAGGTTGGCATCGTTTATTGTAGCTATAAAACATACAAATATAATACTGGTAAAAATAATGATTGTTTTTCATAAAATATACATTATGAAATATATATTCTTTTTATGTCTAAAATGTCAGAAAAAAGTACTTGCCACTGGCACATCTTTCTTAACCGATCAGGATTTACACTGTTAGTTTCATTTGTTTATTCCAAGAACCAAACAGTGTAGATCCTGATCAGAACAGATGAGCTGGTAGATCTGGGTCTAGACTGTTTGCCATGCGATAACATCAATATCCCTGGAATAAAGTGTTAATCAAAGACTATTATCAACACTGCATTGCAGGTTGTAGTACTTAAAGCATGATTCAATGTTTAATATAAACATTATTGGACAGAATACAACAAAATGTTTAATTTACTTGAACATTTACCTAAAATCATTTAACTTGCAGTATCTGTGAAATTTCAAGATTTAACTCTTTATTCATATATGTATATGCATTTATTCCATATTATGTCAAAATCAAATTCAATGGAAATTGCAAAAATATCTATGATAAATAAGTCACTATAAAGTGTGTCTATAAAACATCTGCTTACAACCTTTGACAGATATTGACCCGCTTTCGCTGATATTGACTTGTCTATAAATAGAATGCGAAAGTTTCCATCTTTTATACTATTCATAGTTCATGTAATAAAACAGTTATTTACTTATTAGCTGGGAAATATGCTGTTGATATTGACCGCTTATTGACTCGGTTATTTGGGGGGTGTGACCAATCGCGTTGTGTCTATTTATAGTTCATGTAATATTCCCTGATAGCTCATAAGTCTAGCTCCAAAACAATGTTCTGTTTTTCCTTTTTAAACCCATGCAAGTACCATATTATCATCCATTCCTCTACAAATCATTTATATAACATTTTATGTGTTAAATTTGTTGTAGGTCTTCAATTTTCAAAAAAAAACAATTATGTTCAATTTTAGGTTTCGTGGTGGTTTTGATTTCAAGGGTTGACAAAAGATTCAGAAATCCCCACAAATATTCGTAAATTCATGGTACATCTCACGTCCTTATCAAATTGCATATTTCAAGCAATTATTAAATTTAATATTCATTTAACATTTCTGAAATCACTAACAAAATGTTTTTAAATAATGCTGCTTAAAAAATACTTGTATCAATTTATAGTGCAAAAATCAATAAAATACTCCCCAACTGACTACCATATTCACTCATGTATAGTCCGCACATTTCAACCCAATTTTATCTTTGGGGCGCGTCATGGAAAAAGGTACCTTCGAACAGTTTGTATCAATCCTTGAAATGACATCATAAAGTTGAGCAGATGACATTAATTATTGTGCATTTTGCGTTAAAATTATCATTTTATTGTCAAAATATGTAAGAAAAGCACTTGTTAGTTCACAAAATATGACCAAAGGTACCTTTTCCTGTTACGCACCCCATTTCAGAAGTTTTGGATATCAGTATTGAATGCAGCCTTTACCCTCTAATCCATAAAATAAGTCTTTTATCACATGGGTGATCACTGCTAGAAAACACTAGTTGCATCTTAGTTAGCAAGAACCTAATGTAATAAAAGCAAACAGTACAGTTCCTGATCAGATGGCATGGATGTGCCAGTTGATTTAGATCTACACTGTTTGCCCATGTGATAACCATGGATCAAAGAATTAAACTGAATCTGGGCTAATTTTAGATGCCTGAATACATGAGTGATTACAGTATTATAATTTAATATGTCTAGCTGAAGAATGAATGTGTTTCTGGATTGCCTCCCCTGACACAGCTTGTGGAGTAAGAGTTACTGGTACTGCCTGACTGGACTGTAGAGACAACTGGCCAGCAAGAAGACCGGCCTTAATGCAACATGAAGGATCCTGCCTTTCTAAAATCTTCCAGATGAAAGCTGCCACCATGCTGAAAATAAAAAAACAGTTCCATATTATAACTGCACAACAGTTACATATTTAATTTAATGTTATTAATCATCATCACCATAATCATCATCACCATCATCTTTATTATCATCATCACTTTATCATCATCATCAAACATCTATACTAGGTATCATACTAGGTATCATTATTCATCATCATCATCATCATCATCATCATCATCATCATCATCATCATCATCATCATCATCATCATCATCATAATATACACAAAAGTCATCCTGCTTGATCATCTGTGCAAGCTTGAAAGAAATCAGCTTGATCATTTAGGAGTTGATGCCACAGAATTTGGGGACGTTTGGACAGAGTGACGAGTTCAACTCTATATGCCTCCCACTTTGTGGGGGCATGAAAAGGGACCTAAAGCCAATTACCAGTCCCCTGCACCTGACACGCTGACTATTTTGTTAGGGTTGAGGTCCATGGTTGGGTAATACTCTGTGTACACACTCCCCTCTCTCTGAAAATATTGAGTTATCATATAGTTTACTACGCATAGGATATCATTTATTAAGACATTTCTATAGAAAAATATATTCTATTTTCTGTAGAAACATCATAAAAGACTCTATCCTACTTAGAAGTCGCCCTACATTTGTAGCCATGCATATTCACAGTTGAAAATAGATTGATCTATTTTGTTCATTGTTAAATAGAAAATAGAAAGTACTATTAAAATTAATCGAAGAGGAGTTAAATTTTCACAACTTCTGATTGGCTACAAATTTACGGCGACTTCTAATAGAATGAGTTGAAGTGCACAGAATAATCATTATAACAGATTATAATGGTCAATGCAAATAAATGTAACCTACAGGTAAAAATTTACGTACAAAAATTTAGTCTTGTAAAACCTTGTAAATTCTTAATTCATTGTCAATCTTTGATATGGCCTTTTCGCTTTCTTTTAAACTTCACTTGGAAAAAAAATACATGAATAATCATTATAAACTATATTGCGGATAAGTTTTAAGAATTCAAAAAAATACATAACATTTTTGGATTCAATGACACCATAAAAGTTAAACAATTATTTTAGGTTATGGACACTTCAATCAGGTATCAACCCTTTCCTCCATAGACACACCTTAATTGCTTGGGCAAACTGTTAAGATCCAGATCAGCGGGCAAATCCGTGCTGTCTGATCACGATCTTAACTGTTCGCTTTTTGATTTGTTAGGCTATTTCTGACCAAAATACTAGCAATGCAGATCCAGATCAGACGGCACGGATCTGCACTGGTCGCACATGTGTAAAAAATCTTATATACGGAGAAAAGTGTTAAACTAATTGGTTAGTGGTCGGCATGTTACATAAGAAAGGGTAGCAAATACACAGTAACGTAAAATATACCAGTAACTCATTTGTGGTATGTTTATGATGGCCAAATTTGGATTGTTAATGCCTCATACCTAGGTTTATTAGATAAATTTGTTTGTTTGCACGTCCCTATTTAAATTAGATAATCCTAATTCGTTTTTGCCTCTTAACCCTTTCCTTGATATATATGTATTTTTAAGCGTGTGTGACCAGTGTAGATCCAGATCAGCCAGCACATCCGTACCATCTGATCAGGATCTGCACTGGTTGCATTTTGGTCAGAAATAACCTAATGAATCAAAAAGCGAACAGTTTAGATCCTGATCAGATGGCAGGGATGTGCCGGCTGATCTGGATCAAAACTGTTTGACCGGGAAATAAAGGTGTATCTAATGTTAATCAATGTGGCCATACCACATGGTTTATTAAATTATTGTTTGGTATTACAGCAAGAAAAAACCCATTGATTCAAATGGTTAAAGCCTTGTTGTGTGATATATAAGCTAACTAAAGCTAATTCGAAACATTAGCTAAAAGGTGCAAGTGCTATAAAATATAAGCTTTAATGACATATGTTTTAAACTTAACCTCATGTGAAAAATTAGCCATTTGGTATGACTCATTAAAATATAAGCTTTTATGACTTGTTCTAAACCTAAGCTTCTGTCAAACATTAGTTTGATGGTGTGATTTTGTATAAAATATACAAGCTTTTATGACTGGTTCGATTTAAACCTAAGCTTCTGTGAAACAATAGCTTGATGGTGTGACTGGTATAAAATTTAAGCATTTATGTAAGCAAGCTTGATTGAAAGCTATCAAATATAAACTTTTGTTCTTGGTATCATACATAAACTGGTATGACTGGAACAAACCTCAGACACTTCGGTATGTTACTTATCGCTTTTTTTCATCAACTTACCATCAATTTACCCTTTCCTCCGTAGATACACCTTTACTGCATGGGCGAACAGTGTAGATTCAGATCAGTCGGCACATCCATGCTGTCCAGGATCTGCACTGGTCGCCTTTTTATTCGGTAGGTTATTTCTGACCAAAATGCGACCAGTGCAGATGTGCCGGCTAATCTGGATCTACACTGGTCGCACATGCATAAAAAAGCATATATATGGAGGAAAGTGTTAACACAGATACTAGGAAATCCTACCTCACACAATGATTTTATCATGCAAACTGTGCACACATAAAATTCAAAATCATGTAAAAACAGACCCTATGACAGCTAACTTTAATTGTTTAAGTGTTAACCCTTTCCTCCATAGACACACCTTTATTGCGTGGTTGAACAGTGTAGATCCAGTCCAGCCGGCACATCCGTGCCATCTGATCAGGATCTGCACTGTTTGCTTTTTGATTCATTTAGTCTGACCAAAATTCAACCAGTGCAGATGCTGATCAGACAGCACGGATGTGCCAGCTGATCTGGATCTACACTGTTCACCCACGCAATAAAGGTGTATCTATGGAGGTAAGGGTTATATGTTAAGAATTTTGGGTGCACAGCATTACACTTACCTCATTATTTCACATCTGCATGCAAATAATAATAAATTAATGACCCGTTCATTGCAATTTTGTTTCTCATTTGTATGCATTTGCATGTGACTCAATAAACTATTAATTTCAATTATTTTTCATATTTAAATCCAATAAGCTGCAAACATGTCTACCCTTAAAATTTACACTCACAGCCATTCAAAATGTCCACCCATAAAATTTAAGCAATATCCAACAAAAAAGGACAAGAGACGATTTGTTTATAACATGTCTACCCATTAGATTTATGCAAACGGCAATTCAACATGACTACCCATAAAATTTATGCTAACATCCATTCAACATGTCTACCCATAAAATTTATGCTAACATCCCTTCAACAAGTCTTCCCATAAAATTAGCATGTAAACTAAAAGTTAACAATCAACAAGTTCAGAAAAATATACCTGTATGACATCCCCTTTCAATGGAAACTTTTCTTTCCCATTGCTATGGTAACACATGACAACACCATGTCTTCCTATGGTCACCATGGTAACAGGGATGTAAGTTGAAACTGTTCTCAGTAACTTGGTACATTCATGAAGCACGTCCTCACAATCCATTTCATCCACTGAAACTGATTACAAATGTAATGCAACAGTAAATTCAGTGATTGCTTACAGCAACATGCCATTCAATAAAACTTTGCACAAATTAATGTTTTTAATTTATCTCTATGTATTTCATATAATATTATGTTAAGAAAAGTTTGAATATAAAAGAAAAAAAGCTCGACCTAAAAATTACCTAAATTTCAATTATTATATTTTCTAATGCAGATCCTGATCAAACTGCATGGTTGTGGATCTGGATCGACACTAGTCACAAATGGAGAATATGGTTAACAACTATAAAATCATCCATAAAAAAATACAAGCAAATGGCACTCCTTCCTGATAAAGGCCAGTGGGCAAATTCGTGAATTCATAAAATAGGCAAATAAAGAAAATAGCTGATTTTTAACCAAAATCGCAAATTTTTGACATAAGTGTTAAGCAGTAATCAAAATCAAAATTATTGCACCACTGCATAAAATCTAATAGCTAAAACTTTTTTCAGGCACCCAACTATAACTCACATAGCTTGTCAATCTGATTCCAGGAAAACTGTCAGGTTTCTTTTCTGTCGAGCATATTAATGCTTTTCTCCACAGATATGCCATCATGGCATATGCAAACAGTGTAGATTCACCTCAGTCAGCACAAACGTGAAATTGGATCAGGATCTATACTTTTCACTTTTTGATTTATTAGGTTATATCTGACAAGGTGTCAACCAGTGCAGATCCTGTTCAAAAGGCACAAATGTGCTGAGTGATCTGAATCTACAATGGTCACATACATCATAAAATGCCTACATACATGTACAGAAGAAAGGGTTCAATTGAATGACTTACTAGAGACTGGTATTTTCTGTCCCGACAGCTGTGAAGCTATTGATTTGAGTTCATTGAAGTTTGGCGAGATGTAAACTATGGCTTTATAGGCAGAGGTCAGGAATGGCTTGCTGGCTTTGTAGAGGTCTGTTGGTTCAAAAAACACTGAAATATAAGAATTATCAAAATTGTTAATAAATAACATGTTTTCTTTCCCTGTTTCATTTACTACAATATAATTTAATTTTATGGGCATGACTTTTTGTGCATAAACCACAAACCATCACCTTATTTCAATCGCACTTATACTTGTTTTGTTCCAAGTTGTCAAAATGACATTTTCCCACAAGCACCAATTTGCACAATCATAAGATTATCAATTACTATTCAAAACTTTTCTGGTGTTTGAATATGCGCATGTTCTCTAGTATGAAATATACAAACATTTTGATCTGTACAATATATAATAGTGCTGTGCTGATGATCGAAAAACATCGATTAATCATCTGTAAGAACCTACCGATGCCGATAATCGATGTCATTATCCCATAATCGATTTAAACCGATGTATATCCCCGGCTGTAAAATACTGCACAGTTAAACATATCTTGGTCAATATTTGTACTAGTCATGATTGAAATTAATTGGTAGGGCCTTTTGGGCATTAAGTGCTATAAACAATATATTTTGGGGTGTGTATTCTTTGTTAAGCATTGTTCATTCATTCTAATCAGTGCATATATAATAAAAACACGCGAAAAAGTTTAAGTTTTGTAATTGGAACACCATCCTTTAAGTAGAAAGTAGCAGCAAACATACAATAATAAGGGATATTATATCAGCTACTTATTAGAAACCATTTGTTAATTTAACACAGATATGATTTATAAACCGATTAATAATCGGTGAAATCCCATCAGAAGTGGCAACCGATTCCAACTGATGATCGATTGTGATTTGCAACTGATATCCCAACACTAAAATTATATAAGCATACAACAGAACCTGGTGTTCCATGACTGGCACAGAGAGTACAAAGGCTTAGAATTTAACCTGTACAGCAAGAGTGCCTACCCTAAGACCGCCCCAAATGAACCCCCCTTCTGGAAATCTTGCATTCGACCCTGTCCCATGTTAAATTATTTCCAAGACAGAACAGTTTACATGAACTGTTTTATTCCCTTACTTCATATATACATGTTTGAACATGTGCCACCAGTGTAGATCCAGATCAGCAGGCACATCTGGTCATCTGGTCTGGATCTGCACTGGTCACATCTTTGCCAGAAACAACACAATGAATCAAAAAGTGAACAGTATAGATCCTGATCAGAATGCACTGCAAGACATGTCTAAGGAGTAAATCTAAAAGATCGAATGTATCTGCTGGCTGATCTGGATCTACACTGTTTTCCCACACAATCAAGGTACAAGTATATCCACTGAAAGTGTTACCTGGTATTCCATAGCTAGCACAGAGGGTACAAACATGTTCAATGGCCTCCACAGAGACGTTTCCATCTATACACACCAGAGAGGATGCTATCAACCCTTCTTCAAACTGGGATATCTGAAAATGATAACCTCAGGATGTATACTTAAGGTTTTAACATTCATCTAAGTATGAAAAACATAGTGTGTGAAACCCATGGGCCAAGGACTTCAAGATAACTAAACCAAAATGATTTTCATATCCAAATAAAAGCAATAAATTATCATTTCCATGCATTCTTTAAAATCCACTCTTAAACATTAAAATAATATATGAAAATATTTGTTAGAACTAACTTTGTTTGTTTTGGACATCTGTTGAAACACTAACATTGATGACAGAACAAACGACTGCACACTTTGTTACAATTTGTCAGCAATTTGTTACAAAAAATGTGCAAAGTCCAATACTACTGGTAAATAGTTTGTTAGCCACTGTGATTCTAACAATGCTGGCAAAAAAATATTTTTCATTGCAAAAATGAAACAGCCTTAATCCATTATTCCACAGGGGGTGACCAGTGTAGATCCAGATCAGCTGGCACATCCATGCTGTCTGAATGAATATCATATACCCTATGAATTTAAAGCATTCTAATTGGTCGAGAGCTCCATACTCTCGAGTCCGAAAAAAGTGATAACTATCCCGGGAAATAATAACTACCTTGGCTATCATCATCATCATCATCATCATCATCATCATCATCATCATCATCAGAATGCTTTAAATTCATAGGGTACATGTATATGATATAACAAATAAATACTAACGTTGAGGTCGATATGTAGTTTTGCGGACCTGGGTCGTCCGAGGTCGATATCACACTACCCAGGTCCCCAAAACTACATATCGACCTCAACGTTAGTATTTATTTGTATAATATTCACTGGTCACTTCTTTGTCAGAAATAACCTAATGAATTTACAAGCAAACAATTCAGATTCTGATCAGACAGCAAGGATATGTTGGCTAATATGGACCTACACTGTTTGTACATGCGATAAACGTGGGGACAATGTTAAGAAAATAATTTATTACAGCAATGGTAAAGACAAGTGTAAAATATGAGACACTCCACAGGGGCGTACAAGTAATAAACACATAGTGAACTATGTTGTACACTTACATATTGTGGTGATATTTGTGCGTGTATGTCCATATCACCAATACCAAACAGCAGGTGCCCGGTCTCCTTCAAGACAGCACAGTAGGTGGCGGTACTGTAACCTTGCAACCTGGCCACACACTCTAAATTCTGAAAAAAAGTTTCGAAACAGGTCTCATTCTCATATACTATATTTTTACACTTTGACTGCAGTCTTATTTATCTAACGAATCATAATTTCTAATGGTAAACAGTGTGATGTATTACTTTAAAAGGAGTGGCTACAGTAGAACTGTTCACAATATATTAGACGTTGCAAAATGTTTTGACGTGTGACATCATGAGAATAAAAGTTTTGCCATTTACTGCTGTGAAACACGAGCCATCATTCACTTTTTGTCAACATGGCAGTTACAACAGCCATTCGAAAAAAAGCCATAATACATGTATCACAAATTGTTCTCATAATTTTTGTATCAATCGGAAAATTTATGCGTGTAATTATAAGATTTGTATCAATAATGGATGTAAAGTATGCCAGAAGCCCATTGGGCTTCACACACTTTAAATAACCAAACTGTTTTTCATACCCAAGTGTAAACCTTCAAATATCTATTCAATCCTTAAATAGCAGGTAGAGGAATATTTTTTGGCAGCTTTTGTTGTACTGCACTGGACCAAATGTTCTCCAATGTAAGAAGGGAACTGTCTAAAACAAGACTTTTATCATAGCAGTGCAAAATTAGTATTTAAGCCTTTCCTCCATAGAGACACCTTTATTGCGTGGGTGAACAGTTTAGATCCAGATCAGCTGGCACATCCATACTGTCTGATCAGGATCTAAACTGTTCGCTTTTTAATTTGTTAGGTTATTTCTGACCGAAATGTGCACGGATGTGCAGGCTGATTTGGATCTACACTGGTCGTCAATGTGTATAAATGCATATATATGGAGGAAAGGGTCAAACAGTATGAACTTAAAAAATCTTTCAAACATAGCCAAATATAGTCTTGCAAACAGTTCCAGTAATAATCTAACCATGTGACTGCAGTACGCCTCGTATGCGTTTCTGTGGGAGTCGTCACCAATTGCAGAAATAAACAGCGTCTTCACTCCAAGTCTTGACAAACCATCGGCAATGTTACGACCAACTCCTCCAAATGATTGCTGTATGCTACCCGGGTACGTTGCTCCATTCATCTGTAATAGCAAGTTGGATTATTCCATAGTTTGCTCATTAACTTTATGATTCTTTTTTCAGACCAGTGTGAAAAAAAAGCTGTACATGTCTTTAACAGAACATTCAAGTTTTAGCAGACTGACATGGGTAACCTGTGTGTGCTATCAAGATCTGTTAGTATAGACATTACATTTAAGCACTCTTCAAAAAAGCCAGGGCAGCTTATTGGCTCAAATGCTAACAACACATACATGTATATGTATTGCTTGAATTCCACATGGAACAAGTGTAGATCTTTGTACACTTCTTGGTAATAAATAACTTAATGAATTAAAGAGTGAACAGTTTAGATCCTGATCCGATTACTGATCTGGATCTACACTTTTTGCCAATGGGATACATGTAACAGCCATATCCCATGGAGTAAAGAGTTAACTCACTTTATACACAAACTAGAATGTGTCCTCTGACACTGATGCACCCACTGCTGCAACACAATTTTTAGTAACAAAGGGCCATAACTCTGGTAAAAATGGTCGCAGGAAAAAATCCTTTTTTTACGATCATCTTCACATCCTGCTTGATCATCTGTGCAAGTCTGAAAGAAATCTCTCTTATAGCTTAGGAGGAGTTGATGCCACAAGATTTGGGGACGTATTGACGGATGGACGGACGTACGGACAGTAGGACGTATGGACAAGTGCAACTCTATATGCCTCCCACTTTGTGGGGGCATAAAAATATAAAACATAATACATAACCTGAAAATCATGAGCAGACATTCTTGCTGTAAAATCAACAATAGAGCCACCAACCACACACTGAAAGTAAAATCAATCCATCACTGATAATAAACACTGTTAACCCTTTCCTCCATAGACACACCTTTATTGTGTGGGCAAACAGTTTAGATCCAGATCAGCCGGAACATCCGTGCCATTTGATCAGGATCTGCACTGTTCGCTTTTTGCTTTGTTAGATTATTTCTGACCAAAATGTGACCATTGCAGATCCTGATCAGATGGCACGGATAAAAAAATGACATCAAATTCCCAAAGTATATTTTTTCTTATGCAATTCAAGCATTTAAACCTTTACTTGATATACCGGTATGTGGATTTTATCGCAAGTGTGAACTGTGTATATCCAGATCAGCCAGCACATCTATTGCATTTGATCAGGATCTACACTGTTCCCCTTTATGATTCATTAAGTTATTTAAGACCTAGAAGCAAAGTGTAGAATCTAATCTGACAGCACAGATGTGCCTGCTGATCTGGATCTACACTGTAAGCACATGTGATAAAACACATATAAATGGAGTAAAGTTTTAATTACCACAATACAGTAACAACAACATGGTTTAATTACCACAACATTGTTTTAATTACCACAATACAGTAACAACAACATGGTTTACTTACAACTTTCTTACCCGCAGTAGTTGAATAGTTTCTTCTATGAACATTACTTGTATATCTCTCGGATTTGGCTGATATTGCCCCTTTGGTGTTGCCCCCTTGCTGAAATTTACCCGTAGTTGTTGAATAATTTCTTCTACTTGTATGTCTCACAGATTTGCCTAATGCTGTTCCATTGCCGTTGCCCCCATGCTGTAATTTACTCAGCTCCACCGCTATCTGTGCTCCCACTTTGGCATTATTCTTTATTAAATATTTATCTATTTATATGTGTTAAGAATTTTTCAGCATTTACTTGGCCACACAACCCTTCTTTTGTGTTTTAATGTCTCAGATTGAACTAAAAGAAAAGCAATGAAAATGGTAGAAGAGTTCATTAATGTCAATTTATAAAAAATAACACTTCAATTTTTACTACATTTCTGCCACTAAATTACAATAAAATACAAGAAATCCATGAAATTCCAGCTGGAATGAGCTTCTTACATCTGGAATTTTCACATTCCAGTCTGAATATCTATATGTCCTTACCTTAGTGCAAAAATGGTATATCCGTTAGTGCCTTTGAAATATGAAAGCGTTATACCATTATCCCACTCAGGCAATGATGTAATGAGAAAAGATTTAGTGTGACAAGGATACTGGCTTCCAATGATTTGCCCTTGGTAAGTTCATTCACTCTCTGCAGAATATATGGTGTCACCTCTTTGCCTTGTATATTCTTCTGTCTGAAATCACATTAAATAATTTTATAGTTTGGAATACAGTCAAACCTGTATTAAGCAGCTATTTAAGGGAGTGACAAGAGTTACTGCTTAACACAGGTGGCCATTCAGGACAGGTAAAATGTTACACAAAATGTCAGTTAAGGACATAATATTCAAACTGGCTGTTTAAGACAGGTGATTGTAATTGCAGATGAGTGCTAAGGCAGGTTCAACTGTAATTTAATTTCATGAGGACAAATTTTCTAGCAAAAACCGCAAATAATAAATTCATGCAGGCATAAATTTCACGCAATTGTATTTTTCTAGTAACACATTATGCAGTTTACTGGGTTTAAAATTCACACATTAACCCTAGCCTGAAATGCATGAAAATTAAACCCGTGTGAAATATGATGATACTACAGTAGAGCAGAGTTATGGTTCCAATGCTAAAACACTGGGAACGGAGACCAATCTCCAATTAGAGAAATATGACCGACGCAGTCTCAGAACTTTACATTGATTGGTGGGACAAATAAAACGGGAAGCTTGAGATCCTGAGTCTGATTTACATTCTTAGTATTATATAACACTGAATCCTGGATAAGGCTCTTCTGTTTATATATTTCTGTGATATTTACACATTCGACAAGAAATATTTACTCTTCAACTGATTCGGCTATGATGAAGTCTGACTCATTTTACAAATCATTAATACCTGTGGTGCGTAGTGTGACATATTACTTTAACAGGCATGGTAACAATGAAAGTTGCTTACAATTATTTGGACTGTGCACAATAATTTGAATTGTGACATTGATGAGCACTCACGTTTTGCCACTAGTTGCTGTGAAAAATTGTTCTGTCATTCTCTTTGTAGTCAATAAGGCTGCCCCAGCAGCCATTCAAAAAGATAAAACAATATCATTTGTGCAAATGTCACATGTTATTTGTCGTTATGATGTGGTCTCTTGCAAAGGCATTGGTTATAGATACTGTAAAGGGAAATAACTGCTGAAGTTCTGTCATGACCTACCCAGCTTCTTCGACAACAGACTGTATCACAGATTCTATTTCCTGCCCTAGAACATCAAACTCCTCTGGAATAGGAACTGCTATCAGTGAACCAGTCTGAAGACCAAGGCTTTGACTGGCATCTGAAAGTAAAATCAGACAATCATTTACTCCTTAGATACATCTTTATTGCATGGGCAAACATTCAGATTAGCTGGCACGTTCGTCCCATCTGCTCAGGATCTTTACTGTTGGCTTAAACATTCATTAGGATTTTTATGACCGAGAAGTGAAAAGTGTAGCGAAAGATCACATTGCATGGATATGCCAGCTGATCTGTATCTACATTGGTGGCCCATGTGAAAAAGAAGCATACCCATGTAGTAAAGGGTAAACTTGTCTGTCAATATATACAGTATAGTTTTGGAAATTGCTTAAATAAACAAGATGGGAACACTGCATTCAAAGGTACAACTTGATTTTCTGCATGAGAATACACTGTTAATTAAATCTGACATTTCAGTAGTCATATATTATGATATTATTAACCAAGTGAATTCATATTGGCCTTGTTTTTCTGCCAAGTATAATCAAATTGGCCCAAGGGTAAAACTTTTGCGACTCAAATCACTGACTAGTTAAAAACTACCATATTATTTCTGACAATACCCACAGATCATCTGAGCAGCTTGAAGAGCCGTTTCCACATTATACGGAGCTTTGAAGCCACTCCTTCGTGAGAAGAATGCAGGAAACTCTCGACTGTTCCCGTACATCACAACATTCACACCTTCTGTCTCCTACAAGAATATCTACATTTATTGCAAGATAAATAATGAAACATATTGAACTTTGAGTATATTTCATGCATGCAATGTTTGTACCCTTTTATCACACATGTGACCAGTGTAGATCGAGATATGCTGGCACAACTGTGTGGTCTAATAAATCTACAAAGTTCACATTTTGGTCAGAATTGACTTAATGAAACCAAAAAGCGACAAGTGTAGATTCTGTTCAGACAGCATGGAAGTGCTAAAGATCTGTATCTACAAGGTTTGCCTATGGATAACATTCATATCTCATAGAGTAAAGGGTTAATGGGAAAATCCAGTTCAAAGCAGCACTGTATTTATGATAAAGAGACTTTTTTCTTACCCCCTTGATTACCAAATACTTCTCCATTTTAGTGTTTACAATAGTTTTATCAAGCATTTTTCACAAACATCATATGTTAAGAACAAATTTAACAAAGTATTGGGTGTTAATTTTTTTGAAACTCAATCCAAGCAATACGATTCATGATTTAAAATAAGTAACAAAAGAATTTAAGTCCAGTGGACCCTTGTAAATAAGACAGTGTCATTTTTCCCTCAGGTGTAAAGTTCCCCCTACATCTGAACTGCCCAAACTTCTCCCCCTATCATGCCCCTTCCCCAAACCTTCACATGCCCCTAAATAACTTTCAAACATCCCACTTATGCCCCTTTTCCTATGCCTTACACTCCCCTCTTCCAAACCCTCACATGCCCCTCCTATAAACTTACCAGATATTCCAGAGTGCGCCCAATGTCCAGAATAGACTTGACCCCTGCTGATATTACTGTTACAGGGGTTTTCCCTAGTTCAGTCAGATCAGCGCTTATATCCATACCTAGAACATCGAATGACATGCTATTGCATCAGTGAACAGTGAAACTTTGAAACCTCAAGAACCAAAATCTTGAGCACTAGAGAAATCTTGAGGCAGCTTTGCTGGTCCCAAAAATTTCTTATATAATCTTTTTAAAAATACCAAGGAAATCTTTAATTTTGAAACCTGAAGGAAAGATGTCTGTCCCTCAAAGCAAATTTTCTTCTATGTTTTTGTTTAAAACCTCATGGCGATATATGTTTCACACCTCGGAAGAGATTGTGGTTAACAGAGATGCTTAAGTTTTATAATTTGACCAATGACATTGCCTGTTAACTGTCAACCACCAGAGTCTATTCTGCTTTTCTTGATCTGATTAAATACGGTCTTTGATGAAAGAAATTAATTTTACGCACACACAGTAGATGGCTGCCTTGAGGTGATAATTATGAGAATTTAATTTGAAGAAAACATAATATGCATGAGAACTATCCATAACAAAAAGAATTTAATCAAATGAAACAAGGAAAGACATCAAATAAAAAGCTTGTTTACAGCGCTACTTAATTAATGTCATAAAAACTACTGTAAAATTCCTTTTAAACGCCCTCCCCATAATAAATGCCCCCTTGTTATTTTTAGGAAAAAAAATAATGGGGGCATTTAAAAGGAATTTTACGGTATGTGTGCATACTTGATTCAGCCCCTCTGTGGACCCCTCCTATACCACCAGTGACAAAAATAGAAATCCCTGCCATATGAGCTGCTATCATGGTCCCTGACACTGTGGTCCCTCCATTTAGGCCCTGAAAAATATGCCAACTTTTTAACAGTTTTACTTCAGTGCTCTCCCCTTGTACTATTGGCACCATTTACAATCATCAATGCTATAAGCTCCAGAAACAAAAATCGCCTGCAACTGTATAACCCTTTCTTGCATACCAGATCAGGTCATCCCGTGTTTTCACCCGTGCAGAAAATTTGGATTCTACACCCCCTCATGTAGAATGAGTCACGCGCCTTATATGACGTCACGACGTCTTACGCATTTATGAATGAACGATGGAATGTCTCGTATATCACTCCGCTACTACAAAAAAGTAGTGCACAGAAAAATTTACAGGAAAATACCCCAAAAAACGCAAAATAAATACGGTATGCAAGAAAAAGTATCATTCATGTTTGTTGGGTAAAGATCGAGTGATCCAGGCCTCGTGAAATATGCACTTAGGCGGTAACGAGTGCATATTTCACTCGGGCTGGATCAAGCGATCTTTACCCAACACATGTGAATGATACTTATTTTCTTCCATAGCTACACCTTTATCACATGGGCGAAGAGAGTAGATCAAGATCATCCGGCACATCCATGCCATCTAATCAGAATCTACAGTTTGCTTTTTGATACATTAGGTTATCTGACCAAGATGCGACCAGTGCAGATCCTGATCTGACAGCATGGATGTGCCAGCTGATCTGGATCTACACTGGTCACACACACGTAAAGATGCATATGGAGTAAAAGGATAACTTATTTTCCCAGGGTCAAAGTTCGGGTGTTTTGCATAGACATGAAATCTCTATTATGTTTCATTCTAAAGATTTCATTTCACTGTTTCTGTTAACGACATACCTGAGATAATACATAAGGTAGGTCTCTCCTAGAGGTTTTTACTGATGCTGTTTTGGGGTCTGCAAGAAACTCTAGCTGTGACTGATCTAAACCTGTAAAAAATAATAGCGTGGATGCACTTATATTTGTGAGCATAACATTTTGTGGTTTTACATCAGAAGCCATTATTGTGGGTGATTACTTTTGTAAAACTTAAGTTTATGTTCAATCCTTTATTTCATGGTGATTTTAAATCTGTAGATCCAGTGTCCACGAAATCTACAAAAATTAGTACCCATGCATATTTATGATTTAACAGTATTTAAATTATCAATTTTGTTAAGAGCATATAAATTTCCAACTGTCTTTTGTTGTATGGTGCAATCAACAGTTTATCTATTACAAGGATTTTAGATATTGTTATACCTGACGAAGACTTATATGTCGAAACGTGTCGTATACATTTTTACAACAAATCCATGTGTTGTTTTCCTTTTAACAATTTATTAAAGATTTTAGAACCAAGCCAAAAAAACTACTTTAGTGTTTAACCATTTACTATAAATATATGATTTTTTAAGCATGTACCATCAGTGTATATCCAGATCAGTTAGTATAATTATGCCATCTGATCAGGATCTGCACTGGTCACATTTTGGTCAAAAGGACAATACAAAAAATGGATTACCGGTTAACAATATTTACAAACCAGCATGAATTTTGCCATCCAATATTCCAATGGTCGCAGGAGTAGCTCCACGAGACTTGACAATCTCTTCAACCTGAAGGGCAGTTCTGAAAATAAATTGACATGTTGTAGGAAAACAAAGAACTGACTCCAACAAGAATGTGTCCTCGGACACTGATGCCCTCACTGCTGCAACATAATTTTTAATAACAAAGGGCCATAACGGTGGTAAAATAGTCACAGGAAAATATCCTTTCTTTACTATCATCTACATATCCTGCTTGATCATCTGTGCAAGTTTAAAAGAAATCTGCCTTATAGTTTAGGAGGAGTTGATGCCACAAGATTTAGAGATGTATGGATGGACATACATACAGACGGACGAGTGCAACTCTATATGCCTTCCACTTTGTGGGGGCATAACAAGAGGCAAATCCTAAGGCAAGCAGGGTAAGGAAATATATTTCTACAGTTTACAGTTTGGCAATAGTTTCTATAACATTTACATCACATTTGCATGTTTACAAAAACATCTACTCTAAAACACGAACTTTTTTTATTAAACCCACATAAATACTATATTTAGATGTTAAGAGTCAAAAGTTTGTACTACATGCAGCAACAATCAAGCCAATGAAGGTACTGAGGGTTGGTATAAACACTGAATTATTATTGCAAGACCTACATATCAATAGGTCTCTACATGAAAATTTTGCTCACAAAGCAGCTAGCAACTTTGCTAGTTCACCAAAAGAATCATCACTCTATAAACATCTGACAGTGCTTATCAGCTTTTAAGGTTTTTGGAAAGGTTCAGTTTCTAAATTTTGCATGGTCCACACTCTGAAACTGTAGAAGAACCAGATATCATTACTGTATACTGTCATGAAAAAGAATTTCTTGTTTAATGATGGTAGTTTCCATGGCAACAGGTAAGGTATTCTATGTAAGATGATGGGGATTTCCATGGTAACCACTCATTTAGTCAGCATGCAATGCTGACTACTTACTCTATATTGTCTGGATAAGGCATTCCATGGGTGATGATGGTAGTTTCCAAGGCAACCAATGGTTTCCCAGCATGCAAAGCTGACTCTACTTCATTTGAGAGCTTTATTGCATCTACAGACAGATAAAAGATATGTTTAATCTGAAACAATGAAATTTTATTACTAAAACAACCACTGGGACTTGGAAACTATTATTATAACCATTTACTTCATAGGATACAATGGCGGTTATCAGTGAGCCAACAGTGTAGATCCAGATCGGCTGCACATCACAGACTTCCCGAAAAGTTGTAAAAAAGTGGCAGACATGAGGTCAGACAAGATGTGAAAATCTGTCTGACCGAAACAATTTCTGTCTGACTGAAAACATTTAACACATGAAATAAGCAAAACACAATATTAAGGGTGTTTTTTTTTGTTTTTTTTCAGTGGTACAAATTGTCATTATGACGAATATGTAAAATATTTCATTTGGATATCCTCACTCATTTCCCTCGGAACAGTCTCAAATCAAAACAGTGAGTAAAATTGTAATTAAGCGAGTAAAACTAGAATATGCAGATCAAAATTTTGCCGGACATTCGGTCCTAAACATTGGAAATCCCATCAGACCAGTCCAAATTTTACCGGACAGGTCCGACGGTCCGGCGACTTTAAGGAAGTCTGACATTAGATTAGCTGCACATCCATGCCATGTAATCAGGATCTACAATGTTCCATATTTGATTCATTATGTTATTTGGGGCATGTCACGGGAAAAGGTACCTTCGGTCAATTTTAGTGATATTTTAGTTTTTAATAAATTTAGAAAGAACTTACAAGTATAAATCAATTTCTTATAACTAAAATGTGATTTTGTTACACATTTTGACAATAAAGTTGTATTATTACCGCGAAATGCATAATAAATAATTTCGTCCGCGCAAATTTATGACATCTTTTCAAAGATTGACGTACACTGTCCGAAGGTACCTTTTCCCGTGACGCACCCCATTTCTGACAAAGAAGCAAAGAGTGTGGATCTACACTGGGTGCACAACTGAAGGTTGTATCTTTAGTTATAAGATATATTGTTTTCTTGATAAAGGGCAAGTGGCTAAAAAATCTGAAATAAGAATTCAAAATTTTACATAGAATTATAACTGACTTATGTTTGGGAGATTCGATATATTTAAACAATTTTGCAATATAGCACAAAGTATATGCACAAAATATATTAATGTGTTAACATCTGACAAAAACTTGTAGATTTTCAACAGTCACAATTAAAATGCAATTTATTACTTAAACAGTTTAAAATACTGGTTACATACTGAAAGAAGACCACAAAACATTTATGAAATCTCTGCAATTTACTTACTTCTGTTCTGCCAAGGTGATGGGCTATAATTTCTTTGCAATAAGTGAAATCTTTTAACACAGTAATGTTGGAACAAAAGCCTGGTTCTCATGTTTGCTTCATAAATCTGTAAAAATGTATAAAAAATCATTAAAAACATGATGTGATGGAAATTAAAACTGGAAAACAACCTTAATAAACCCTAATAAACAAGTATCTGTTCTGTAAAAAATTTTATTCAGAATATGTAATAGCTAGGGTTGATTCTGAGGGGTTTCAGTGATTTTGGTAGAACCCTCCTTTTGGGCAGCAATATTTCATTTTCATGGGGATTTTGACCAGAAAGTTGTTTATCATCATGAACTTACTCTAAGACAGCCCCAAACAAACCCCACTGCTGAAAGACATGCACTTGACAGTGCAACCAATAAATTGCATTTGTCTACATCTACATCTATACTAGTTACTCCTCAACAATCAATTTCTGATTATTACTGGGAGGCGCTGTCAGGGAACAGTGTGTTAAAGAAAAAATACAAGGACAGCATTAAGACTGTTAGACTTGTTTGGTAAAAGATAAAAGAACATTATTTTACAGTTAAAAGAAGAGTTTGCAGAGTTAGAAGGTGATCGTCGCCAGCCTCTCAGCAAAGATGTTGAGGCTGGGACTTGATTTGATGTGGGGAGATAGATTATTCCAGTATCTGATGGTTCTGGGAAAGTAGGAGTTAGAGTGGTACTGGGTACGAGACTGAGGGATAAGATAGTTGAGGTTTCTAGTAGGTATGAGGTAATTCTGGTCAACAGCAACAGCTTGACTTCTGATCTTGTGGAAAAAGATGAGAGAATTGTAGAGGCGGCGGTGTTCGAGCGAGTTCCACTTTAGGATGCTTAGCATTTGGGTGACACTACTTTGATAGTCAAAATTATTTAGTACATATCTTGCCGCTGATCTCTGTACGCGTTCAATTTTATAGGTCAAATTTTTCTGCCAGGGATGCCAAACGCTCGAACATTATTCCAACTGTGGACGAACATATGTGTTTTATGCAACCTCTTTTACTTTACAATTGTTTGTTTTAATGTTTCTTTGGATAAATCGGAGGGAAGAAGACGCTTTAGCTGAGATGTTTTCAATATGTTGGGACCAGTTCAGATCTTTTGATATGGTAAGTATTTTGCAGCGGTTGTAGTTTTCAACTCAACATTATGAAGTTTATATGGGTAAATAATGGGACTTTTTTTTTTCCTAGTTATCCTCAGAACTTCGCATTTGTTAGCGTTGAACTCCATTGCCCAGTCCCTCTCCCATTCCTCTAGCCGATTTAAATCTTTCTGTAATGTTT
Organism: Corbicula japonica; assembly: GCA_038501625.1. Lineage (NCBI taxonomy): Eukaryota > Metazoa > Mollusca > Bivalvia > Venerida > Cyrenidae > Corbicula > Corbicula japonica. The sequence goes on along the minus strand of JAZAYU010000710.1, from coordinate 10,396 downwards.
CGGTATCTGTTGCAGATTTTATGGTAAGATATACTATTGTATCGTCTGCAAACAGCCTGGCTTTACACTTAATGGATGTTGGAAGGTTGTTTATGTAGGCCAGAAAAAGGCAAGGTCCAAGAACTGACCCCTGGGGGACTCCAGACAAAACTGGCAGTTCATCTGAGTACCTACCTTCAACTGCCACCTTTTGCGATCTGTTGGACAGGAAGGACTTAATCCAATCTGTAGCTTGAGAATTAACACCTAATCTTTTTAGTTTGTAGATGAGTTTATGATGGACTACTTTGTCAAAAGCTTTAGAGAAGTCCATTACTATAACATCAGTTTGTTGACCGAGTTCCAAATTATTAAATATTTCTTGAGTAAAATTTATAAGTTGTGTTTCACAGCTGTGTTTAGATCTGAAGCCATGTTGGAACGGACTGAGGATGTTATTATTATCAAAAAATTTCATAAGGTTGGAGACAATTATATGTTCCATGAGTTTCGATGCTATACATGTAAGAGATATTGGTATATAGTTACTGGCGTTAGATTTGGGCCCCTTTTTAAATACTGGGGTAACTGTTGCTTTTCTCCAGTCTTTTGGGACTATGCCAGTTTTAAGAGACAGTTGGAAAATATAGGTAAGGATTGGTGCTATTTCATGGTGTAGCTCTTTCAGTACTCTAGGGGAGATTTCATCTGGACCTGAGGCCTTATTTGGAGACAGGCCCAATAGTAGTTTGTCCACCCCTTCACTGGTTATCACGATTTCAACATAATTGTTTGAGGGAAAGTGGCTGTGGGCAGGAGAAAACTGACTTGAATTGTTTGTTTAGAACATTAGCTTTAGCCACAGGGTCAGTGAAGGTCGTTCCATCAGATTTGAGGGGGGCAACTCCAAAATTCTCGTTTCTGTTATGTTTTATGAATTTGTAGAACTTTTTGTTTCTGCCGGGTTGTGAGTCGTGGTTAAAGATGATGTTTTCCATGTATGACCAGTATGAAGTTCTTATTTGTTTCTGTATACTTGATTTTAGTGATTTGAATTTGTTGTTCAGATTTAAGTTTGGCGAGTGTTTAATTTTACTGTACAGTCTGTCTTTCTTGTGAATTAGTCTAGTGATTTTTGGTGTGATCCACGGCAGGTCGCAGCGAGTTTTAGACGTTTTAGATGGGACATGGATTGAGCACAGTTGATTTAGTGTCTCTTTAAATGAGTTCCAGGCTAAATCTGGTTCAGTAAAGTTTTCTCTTAGGAAGTTTTCGCCAAATTTTTTCATGTCAGACTTGAGTTCAGACCAGTTGGTTTTATTATAGCTCTTTATTAGACGCTTTGGTTGGAGGGGACGACCCCTATTTAATTTCATTTCATGAAAGACAATATCATGGTCAGAATTTCCAATACTAGGAAGTGTTTTGATAGAATGTACATGGGATGGGATGTTGGTAAAGAGGAGATCCAGGGTATTTGAGTTTCTGGTTGGTATTTTGACCATCTGTTCTAGATTCAAGTTAACCATATTTTCTAAAAAGTTTTCATAGAAAAGTTTGTTTTTGCAATTAGGTTTGAGAGTTTCACTTGACCAGTCAATGTCTGGCATGTTGAAGTCTCCCAAGAGCCATATGGTACTATTTTTGGGTATCATTTTCATGGAGTTCCATAGCTGGTTCAGAGATTCTTCATCAATCTCGTGCGGCTTATAGTATGCGCCAATATAAATACGACACGTTCCAGTAATATTAATTTTAGCCCAGCAGATGTTACAAGGGGTTTTTAACTCAGGTTGTTCTTGGCTTAATATGGAATTCGATTTAGCAATAAGGACACCTCCGCCTTGTCTACATGATTACTGACGTTAAAGTTGACTTAGTTGTTATATAATATAAAAATTTATATAAAATTTGCTGAATAAGCATTCACGACGTCACATAATTATCATTATGGACTGTTTCTTGGACGCGTAAATTGAAAATTTACAACATTCAACAATGCATATTTTATTACTCATAAAAATGGTAACAACATTAGATTTTTATATCTATTTAACCTAAATTGTTCTTTAATCGAAATGACCCTCTTTTTCTCGCAAATTTGGACAAAAATGTCTTAAGCATACCAAACTAGTTCAACACTCACAATCTTTTAAATGGTGTATATAAATTAAGGGGACGTAACAAGTTGCAAACTATACAGGCTGTTCTAAATGCCGTTCAAAAGCCGGTCAATATCGAAATGATCGGAAAAAAAGTAAAATAGCAAAATCACTTTACCGTTTCTGAGACTATTAGTGTGGACTGTTTATGGGCTAAATACAAACAATTTTACAATTGCAACCTGTCTTTGAAATTGAGCTGAATTGAGTTTAATGGCTCTAACTGAATGAAAAACCGATCCACTAATACATTTATTCAGCGTTAATGAGGTACGGTGATAAAAACCGGGATAATTAATATGTTTTAAACCAATCACTCAAGTTCAGAATTTAAGTTTTAATAGTTTCCAGCGGTACCTTTCGTATTTAAAGTTAGACTAAAGGTATGTCAGTAGGTCAAACTAAAAGAAATATCTTGTTAACAATAGCAAAACATGTTTCTCCCAGTGACTACAAAAGGAAAATTTGACATTCATGTTTGCATTGTTTATAACTATTGTTCTAGTAAAGTTTGTTTACCTTGATATAGACAACCTTCCTGTGACTGTAGTTTAATACTATGGTGGATAATTTGGAAGTTTGGACTCCCGGCAATAAGGCTACACTCAGTGAGAGAAATTGTTTCACATTTCTAATGTTTTATAATTCCTGATTGACCTGTAACATTTATATGCCCTATAATTGATATCTGAAGTAATAAGAAGATTTATAATAATTAAATAACATGAAATTTTATGAAAATAGGAAACCACACTCTCCCCAACTTTAACAGTATATTGTGACAAATGATACCACCTTAACTGATTACCATCAAGCTTTGTAGAAATGTTTGTGTTTATAGTGTCTTAGCTCTTTTGAAACTTGGTCAATCGGATTGAAAAACTAGGTCAGTTGGTAAACTTTTAAGATCACCTTATTTCATGGATTAGCAGCCGCATTTTTGATTCAGTTACTATTTAACTTTCGAAACTTTGTGTGTTACTGATAGAACAGACAGACATTGTAAGACACTGGATCTTTGAGATCAATAATTAGGTCACTAGGTCAAATCACAAAAAACGTGTTTACATATTAAATGACACAATTGTCGTCATACTTCCATTAATTTCGGTATAAATGTGTATATAATATTGATCTCTTCTAACTTTGTTTAAATTAAAAAAACTAATTTTTCTTGATTGATCACCCTAGCTGATTTTGACACGAACCTTTTGCAACCTTATTATTCATTATATTATTATTTTTACACTAGTCTTCATGAAAAGATATGTAACTGTTTATGTTTACTCTTAACCATTTTCAATTCACAGAGAAAAAACATCGGTTTCAATACAATGTTTCAGCTAATTTGCCGTGTCTGAACTGTTTTAAACATTTTTACTGCTTATCATTACCGGCATTAAACATCTCTTACGTTACCTGCCTCCTTTAGATATATTTAAGTAAATATCGTTTAAGAAATGGGTTTTGGGTATATAGGCGACACTATATGTGAAAGAGATCACCTTTCAAATTTAACATCTCTGACAGCTTCCTTTAACATGATCTGATCTTTTCCTCAACTAACTATTGTGGCAGTAAGGACATACATCTCTAGTACATTTGTACTCTGTATTTTATCCGATTTTGAATTTTAAGGCAAAAGATCATAAATTTATAACTGATGACCAGTCTCAATTCTCAAACATCTTATTGGCTGAAATGGAGACTGGTCAGGGCTCAAGATCATAAAACTAAGTCTCAAGCATCTGAATGGCTGAAATGGAGACCAGTCGCCATTTCAGCCAATCAGATGCTTGATATTTGAGATTGGTCTCCAAACATAGTTTTATTATCTTTGGCACATATGCTTGATATTTGAGACTGGTCTCCAAACATAGTTTTATTATCTTTGGCACATATGCTTAATATTTGAGACTGGTCTCTAATCTCAATTTTATGATATTGGACCCTGTTTTTTTCTGAAATTTTGGGTATGATCAAAGGTGGGCCTATTTTAATAGCTTCACTTTAAGTTAACCCGTAAGCCAATGGTGACGGGATTCAATGGCTGCTAGCAAAATAGTCTTGAGTTGGTGAAAAATGGTTTGACTGCTGTCATAGAGTGCATTTTGGATTACGTTTTGCAGATATACGCATCTCTTTCAAAACATCATTGAAACACAAATAGGTTAGACCTTACAATGAATATCTATGGTAAATGATTTAGGAGTCACTTACCTATTTGCTGCACCGAACTAATAGTTGTACTGGGGTAGGTTGAGGTGTGGTGGCAAGTATTGGCTCGAGTTGTTTGTTGTTGTCGTCTTTTTGGTATTTTCATTCATGGGCGGATCCACAAAGGATTCATTGGGGTTGCTAGAATCCCCTTTTGTGCAGCAATATTAAATTTTCCAGAAGACTGTTTTTCGCGTGTTTTATACATGGGCGGATCCACAAGGGGTAGATTGTTATTGCTCTGATCCCCTTTTCAGGCAGCAATATTTATTTCGCAATGAGATTTGGCCAGAAAGTTAGAACTTTTCATGTAACTACTTTAAGACTGTCCCTAACAAACCCACTTTCTGGAAATCTCGCATACGACCTTGCAGGCTGAGATCTGGTACGAAGTATTGAATCTTGAGGAATTTTAGAGTTTACTACATTTGTATAATCATACATAACGTATTTTAATCGGGTGCGCTTATCTAACGGAAGTCGCTTCTATATTTAAGTTAATGAAGGCATATCTGTGACCGTCTTCTATTTTGTTTGGCATTTAATCATTTACTTCTTAGATTAAGTTACAGGATGTTAAATTAGCCAATGTGTTTACAATTTAGAACGAGCATTTTTGGAAATTTTAATTTCATGGCATTTATAAAATTATCATAGCATTAGCATCTCGACGCATTTAAACTTCCGTTTAATGCATGTCAAGTTATTCATTATCTTGTTTTATGATACGAATTGTGATATTTAAAGTTTTCAAACTTTTATTTAAACAAATTAAGCGCGGGTCACAGATAAAGTTGTATACTGAACCAAAAAAGAAACTTTCGCAAAGTATGTGCCAGTTGTTGAAGGGTACCACTTAGATGTTCACACATATATACATGTAGTAGCTTGTAAAACTCGTTGTATTTACAAAATCATAACGTTGATTTCATCGACGACTGGCCTTCAAAAAGTCCGAATTTGAACCCAATTGAACATCTTTGGGATAATCTGGATAGACGCGTACGTCGACGTCCGAACCCTCCAAACAACGTCAACGACATTCGAGCAGCATTGCTTGAAGAATGGAATAATATTCCACAGGCTGACATTAACAACCTTGTGCTCTCAATGCGACGTCGCAGGCAGTCAGCATCGCACACGGCGGTCACACACGCTACTGATTGTTAACTTTAGAAACGACCCCTACCTTATTTTAATTTAAAATTCAATAATCAATCTGATCCTTTCCTCCAAAATGACGATTTTAAAAGAACCACAATACATTATTTTACAAAAATGTAAGCTTTCAGCCAAAAGGATTGAAACTGTACTAACATATCTACAATCAAACTTGGCGAAAGTTTCTTTTTTGGTTCAGTATATTTGCGACAATTGCAGTTTTATCGGTTTAGTTTTATCGTGGTTTACATTATTCACTTTTCGATTTGTATTCACTTTTTGGGTTGTATTCGCTTTTCGGTTTGTATTCGCTTTCAGGTTAAAAATTTGTCAAACAAGACTTCAAAGGCAACTAAAAGGAAACCCCCGAAGTGGTCTTCGAAGGCATGTGGTCTTTGTTCGTAGGCGAATAAGTTCTGTTCATCAATCGGTGGGACTAATGAAATATAAAGGTGATCTTGAGCAGAGGTTGGACTGTATATTTGATCCAAATTTTACCTTCGAGCTCATAAATAAATGTGATAAAAACGAAAATAGTCCAACAAATAGCACGAAGCGCTTTTGATAAGAATTTACAGAAATTCAAACAAAATTATAATATATATTATATTTTTCCTCCAAAAAAAAATAGGTTATGTTATGTTTTCCTCCACGAAACGCAAAATAATAAATGTCGTCTGGACGTTTGCGTCTCAAATATAAATAGCGAACTCATATACCGACTTCTGTCAAAATGCGTTACAAAGAAGCAAAAGTAAAACAGATTAGAAAAACAATTAAAAATACAAGTAATTGATTATATTTAATCAAATCCGTTTAACATGAATATTCATTCGTGCGGGTAAGATGGTTGACCAGATATTTAAGCCTGGCAATCACGAGTTCGAGTTCCACGAAAGCCTTCTCGATACTTTTATCCAAGAAGTACACGTACGTGTGTTTTTGTGGCATTCCAGAAAAATAAGAAGTAAAAACGGCAGTCTTTTAAGATAATTATGTTCGATTGTTTCATATTTCCATCTGATTTTGCTTAAACTTTATAAAAGTGATTGTCTGAAATGATAGAAGGAAATAAACATGTTTTAGCTGGTAGATGCAGGAATTTAATTTAATTTGAATACTGTAGCAGAAAATGCATACTTAGTTTTAAACTTCTAAAAGTTCAGAGAGAATAAACCAAATCTGTCTATAATGTAGTATAAGATGAAGACAGAAATATTATAGTTATGATGAACATAAAATTTCTATTTATTCAACTAACAGTGAATAAATTATGCATATGAGCCATGATAACACCCGAAGTGGACATTTTAACATGCCCATTATACGTAGGACTCCTCATTTTGTGATAAACTCAGTAAATATGAAGCTCAAAATTTAATAAAAGAACAGCCATTGTCTGTTTAAATGAAAAAAAAACAACAACAACAAACAAACAAGAAATCCACTACAGCTTTTGAAAAGAGCTCACAAATCAATCGGAAATATTCGGCTATCTTCGCTGCTCTTCGAAGGCCTCGGGTACAGCCGCTTCACAATGTAATGTGTATACACCGGTTTTACTGACAAATGGGGGTGAGTAATTCTTAGTGCCTCAAAAGACACAGGTCTATTTTGAGACTGATGAATACACATTGTTCACAATGTCTAACAGTAACTACGCTCGAATAAATAATTTAATCCGAGTAGTGATATGTTTGATGTTTCTTTTTGGATGATTTTCACGTTGGTTATAAAACAACACCTTGACAGAATACATAATTAGCTAGATAATGTGTAATGCAGTCATGACCGAGCATAAAGAGCAAGTCACAAATGCTGCAAATGCGCCGCCACATTCCATATTTTAATTCTTTGGGCACAGCCATATTGCAAATTTAAATTCCATGGGCGCCGCCATATTGCAAATTTAAATATATTGGCACCGCCATATTGCATATTTAAATTCTATGGGCGTGCCATAGGCCCTTTTACAAATTAAATTCTTTGAGAATTTATTGCAAATTTAAGTTCTAAACAATTGTCGCCGCCACATAAAAGATATACTCGATTGTTGATATTAATTCGTTGTCTGATTTTGGTAATTTCCGACTTAATCACATTATGTTGAATTGTTTGGAGACACACAGTTGAGCACTTAATTATATTTTGGCGGATGCGCTTTATTCATTTTGTACGAAGTATATCCTTGATCATGTCGAGACCTTTTTTCTTCATCCCATTTGATTCTAAAGCTGTCAAACATTAAGCACATGCCGGAAAATATCCCGAAGAAGCCGGAAACCACCATCAGCCCAAACGACCAAGAAAGGTAATTCTGGTCAGGTCTTGGGAACCAGAGCCGGTCAATGTCGGACTTGATTCCAAATATGGTGACGGAGATCGCAGTGAGTAAAGCTGTAATAAAAAGAGTAAACTTTATGATCTCCGTAAAAGTCACAAAATATTGGAAAAGTACCATAATATTGTTACCAGTGTCATCCGCACCAGTAAATACTAATGGTTAAATATCTATCTGATTATGATTTGTACAAACAGAAATCACAGTTACAGGGTTTGCCTTAGGGGCAAAAACCATGTGGTCATTAAGAGGCATGCTTCCCATAAAATGAAAACAAGGACGCAAAACGGTGCAGTCTTATAAAAATTTGATCTTCATTGGTGATTTTGACGTGTAAAAGACTAAATATGATCTGACTTGCCATTATTCCTTTTCATTTTTTCCTTCTAAAATCTTTTTAACTTGTATAGCCCAGTTAACCTTCTGGGTCCGCCATAACAATTTCCTGATAACAATAACGACTATATGTACGGGGAGACTTTCTACGGCCGCCACACTGCACGGATAGCGCTACTGTGATTTTTTCAAATGATACTCCCATACTGGAAATTGAACCCGTAACTTTACGGCATAAATCAGAGCGCATGCAAAAATTCCGCAAAAATGTACGTACCTGATAGAAACATACACAACGACGTAACGAACTGGGAGGTAAAATCCTTGTAGGACAGTCCTCTCTCGAATCTACCCACCAGCAACATCATACACGTGATAATATTCATGATGAGTCCCAGCGTCAACATAATTTGCACGGCCAGGAGCCACCCTGTCAAATTTAAAAAGGTATCATAAATAGCAACCTTTCAGGTACCATCGTGTGAAATTAAGAACATAATCATAAATCGAAGCCTTTTTGGGGAAAATCATACTAATATACGGTTGAACTGGAATTTTTAAACGATTTAAAGACAATTGCGGTATTTTCCGATTTCACAACGCTATAAATTTAACGTGCACACCGGTTGCTAATAACACGGTCGCGTGAGGCAAACTTTATTATTGACTGGAGACCGACATTTTTAACCAGCGAAGCTGATTTTACTAATCACAATTCTGAAATCGGTATGAAACCAACTGGCAAACGGCGATTTACGCATTTCAGAGTAATCAGAGTAAGTAAAGTAGTCCCCAAGTTTCCTGTTACCTACGTCATGTTGATAGGATAAAACCTGTGCGGTGCATCAATGGTCAAATTCATCTGTACGACAGTTTGATTAAATGTAAAATCGGCGCGGTTCATATTTCTAGGACTTGATCGGTGCGGTGCAACAATGGTCAAACATTGTCCGTGTCCGCGATTTTTCACAATGAAGGAAACAATTATATATTTCTTATTTCAAATAACTGCATAAACTTTCCCATCGATGGGGTCTCACTTTTTATATCATTTTTTCGTGTTCTTTATGTCTTTGGGATGTCAGTACACAGATTTCACTATTATAATTTTTTTCTTAAAACCCTTTACTCAATATATACGCCTTTCATCACATAGGTTACCAGTTCAGGTCCATCTGATCTGGATCTAAAATTTGTGATTACTGGTCAGAAAAAAATGATCATAAAAGCGAACAGTTTAAATCCTAATCAGATCGCACAGATGTGCCAGCTGATATGGATCTAAACTGTTCGCACAAGCTATGAAGGTATATCTATGGAGTAAAGGGTTAACAGAAGCCTTCATCCAGATAAAACATGGAAACCCTTATTTCCACTATCATTTAGACAAGAGGAAGTTCTTTGCAAGTGAACCAAGTTTTTTTGCTTTTTCGTAAATGGATACATGTATGAGAATCATGGCACTGGTTATTCTCAATAAGCAAAATCGCTTCGCTGGTTTTCTGTACTTTCAGTACTTTGATTTAATTCGCAATTATTATTTAACAAAGAAATCATCTCTCTAGTCGACTTGTTTTGGGTTTTTTTAGAAAAAAAAAACAAACAACCCTTAATTACGATAAACATTGCAAACGGTGCATGCGTAAAAATCATGACGCTGTGAAATCGGAAAGTACCGCAATCGTCTTTAATACTGCTGTCAAGATAAAAAAAAAATTGCAGGTTGCAGACCAAAAAACTAAACAATATGTTTTACTACAAATCTTCTATTCCTTGATGAAATTCTGTACTACTTGGAAAGCCTACCTCAGCGACCATATTCAATTGATCAACATTTGTTTTATAACAAACGAACAATTTTAAGTACTAGAAATAGGCGACCTAACGTCTGCAGTCATAAATATTGCACAGGTAATAAACATCTTGTAAAACATGTTGGAGTTAAACTGAGTTTTTTTTGTAGCACTGCGTACATGGCGTGTTATCATTATTTTTTGTGCGTATTGCAATTACGCGAGTTTCGCGCTAGTGTAAATGCGCAAATTATCACTATATAATAATATGTCTTAACTGAAAATTTCATCCTTCGTCAATATTGGTGGCTTTTAGGCGAAAATTCGTACATGCGCAATTAATTATGATGCCACCGTATTAATGGTTTGATTTTAAAAATTGACATATGCGAATGTCTGATTCTTCA